>CM065390.1:9345000-9597500 GCA_033060915.1 Euryodendron excelsum | reverse complement strand
ATTAGGTATGACTTTGTCATGGGTCTCACTAACTAAATAAAATCGCAGTTTAATTTTGATATATTGCCATCGTAGAATTTCTTACACACTAAAACGTGACACATTTTCATGCGTCTTGTTTTTGTTATGAACTCTAAAAGACACACGTGGCATTTTGGTATTCCGCCTTTGTAAAAAAGTTCTACAATGTTAGTATATGATAATAATTGCATCAAGAATGGAAACCAATAAACTTTGCAATGTGCAAGACAAGTTTAGTTTAGCTTGTGGTTGACAAATCATAACAGCCTAGAACTACATTTCTTGATCCAGGTGGTCTCATGCTCCAACATTAACATTTTGGGAGTGTTGAAGACTCATCTAGGATCATTGCCAAGCATGATGGTTCCATCAAAAATTGTAAATTTGTTAGAGAAAGATCCAGTCCAATCTTTTTGTTTCTGCCTTTTGTGATTTCCACCAAACATGGATTCTTGAGGAATGGTAGTCTGCTACGTTCCGGATCGGAGCAAATAGTGCATATATATATATATATATATATATATATATATGTATCCTTCCTTACATTGTCTGCAGCTATCAATTTTGCTTTGGATAGTTAACCCATTTTCTGTTTGTTCTGAACCAATACAGAGAAATTCCTTTACATTAAAAGTAGCATCCATTGACTAATACAGAGACGATAAGTTGAGGTTGTCGTCAACGTCCATTGAATAGTTAACCCATAATTTAGTCCCTTAGTGGGTATAACTTGATGCGGATCGCATAGCAGAAGATTATTTGGAGACTCGGAGACATCGTTATGCGCAGGCCGGTGGTCAGTAAACTTCAATCGGCCATAACTTTTGATTCGTAACTCCGTTTTTCTATTATAATGTGTTTTCGAGAAGCTAGCGACGAGCCGGAGAAAGAAAAAAATATAAAATGATTTGTCGGCCAAGGAAAATGTGAAAAACGCCTCTAAGTATGTTTTTTGGCCCATTTTGTGTTTTGGGCTTATGGCTTTTGGGTTTTTGTCATTTTTTTTAATTAACCCGGTTTGTCCCGGGCCCTAGGGTTTCGTGCCGCATATTTATACTCATGTTAAGATATTTTTCAATAGCTTTTGAAGATTAATAAACTTGTGTGCGATTTTTTGCACTTTTCCAATCATTCGGTATTTTTCTACAAAGATCAACGAGTGTTTGATGCCCTAAAACCTGTCATTCGTGGTGAATCAATAGGTTGCAGGACGACTCTTAATCCGGTATCCGTGGTGAATCAACGGATTAGGGTTGGTTTCCTTGTTTTTGTCATCCCGCTGCATCACAACTTCTTCACTGTGGAAGCATTTTAATCTCTTGAAATAGCTACTTACTGTGGTTACAGCATTTTGGATACAAATTTCAGTTGAAAATAGATGGAAATGGAATTGTTTTAGGGCATAAAATGGCAGGGGTTGAGAAATCTATCAACAGACAGAGCTCCATATAGACTGATCCCTCTTTGTATTTTTCCAAATATGGTATCTGATGGGTCAAGGTCGCAAAACTTGAGCAAGTCCGTGGCAGACCTACGGCCAAGGTGCCCAGCCCGCTTGAGTTTTTAATTTTTTCTGTAAACCCTTTGAATTGTCATGTATTTATATATGAAATAGTGTATTTATAATTTAAAATTTTTTATCTTAATCCTCCAAATTTAAAAAAAAAAATTTAGTTCGGCCCCCAACAAAATTCTTGGGTCTGCCCATTAGCTACTGGAAGACTGTTGATGTTTTGCTGCCATTATTGTAGGGAATTCTGCCTTCAATTAGACTGACAAAAAAAAAATGATAATTATTCTTTTGGTACCACATTTGATATAATAGGTACCAAAACGGTACTAAAATTTTAATTTCCAAGCTGTTGCAGTATGTTAGTTGTGCCCCGCGCGCCCCGCCCCCCCCCCCCCCCCCTTTTTTTTTCCTGGTTTATTATATCACTTATAAGTGTCTGGAGATCTAATTATGTTTCCTCTTCCCTCAGGTGCTAGAGTCCTGCTTAGTATTTGAAGATATTGGTGCCACATCTGATTTATATTATCCTACGTCTTATTTTGTTTTTTTTGTCTTCCTTCTTTCATGTTTTTATTTGTTTCCGCCATGCAAATTTCTCCTGTATGTACTTTAAGAAGGCTTTTGCAAATGTTGTTATTGTTCTTTCTTTTTTTTTGTTCCTCCTTTTCTCCCTCCCCGTTTGACTTTAATGAGTAATTTAACAAATATTTGGACTTCAATATTTTCAATAAGCTGAATCTCAAATGGGTATTTATATTTAAATTTTTATTGTTTGCAACTTCAACAAAACCATATCGTTTCATTCCATGGAGATTCCTGCAACTAAGGGCTACGAATAAAAAATTCCTGATCTTGAAACAAATTCAGTTTCTCCTACTCTTAATTAAATAATATAAAATCTAATATGAAAAAAAATCCCTTCATTCACATACTAGCATTTGCCTTGGTTTAAATATCACATTGGAGAAAGGTGTTTCTTGGGCATTTAAAAGTTATATTGTGTCTGGATTCTGAATTTATTAAGGGAAAAGGAAAAGCAATGAGAAATAAAATTACTCTTGTTATTTGATTGCAAGAAAAAGTGGTGAGTAAAAGAAAATAAAAGAGAAATAAGTGAGAATCTTTCACTTTTGTTATTGATAAATGCCGCCTATTCATTTCCTCCTTATTTTCCTAATGTAAACAAACAAAACCATGAAATTTGGAATTTCATTTATGTTATTTTTTTGTTCCCTTTTTCTCTTCCTTTTACTTTCCCTCCATAAATTCGGAATCCAAACATAGTATTAGTCTAAGAGAACGTCTCAGGACCTACTCGTAGGACCCAGCCGATGTAGCGTGAATCTTACGGTGCCTGACCATCGACTGTGCCTGTCCTTAGCATTTTTCTTAGTCCAATTGCTTGGATCATTATTTGAAACTCAAGTAGTTAAGACGCTAGAGTTTAAGCTGACGCAATGGGTAGATAAGCCAGTTAACTAGTTGTTTTAGTTGGCCTCGTTATGGCAGATTGAGTCCACTCATACTGAATTACATTAGAATTGGGGTGGTGTTATCAGCCAGGCTCTGTTTGGCCACGAACCACACTGCCAGCAAAGTCACATTAACTACTTCGTTTAATTCTGAAATGAACCTTTAGCTTTGGCCAAGAGCCACATTGCCGATGTCTTTTTTTATTTCTCCTTCGTCGTGGACTTCCATTGACTAAAAATTAAGAAAATAAGAAAATGTTATATTGCAAGGTTTTGGATGCATTACTGCATCTGAATCTCGGTATTGTCAAGTTTTTGTGTTCATATCTCTTTTTTTCAATTTCAATGAAATTATTCTTGGAAAAATACTCTAAGTTATGAAACATATGTATATTTCACAAGAAATAAATAAACAAAGTGAATATTAAAACTTACTAACCTAGAACAAAATTGTATAAAAAAATCTAGCATGTGAGAATCGTGTGGTATCATTGCACTAGAGTAATTGTGTCTGCATAGGTAAAAGTTTTAGTAGACATTGCTCCAAAATCAAATCCGATGGCTCACATCTTATCTCTTCCGGAGTCATGTCTGCTGCAGTTGCCCAAAAATATAATATGAAAATATGTAAAACAGCAGAAGAGTATTAAAACATGAATATTGAGGGTATGACTATTCTTACCTGAATATCTATGGGTAACAATGTGAATTAAGAGTCGCATGATAGTGGACTTTTTTCAAGACTCTTAGAATGGGAAAATAGTTTTAAGTACTTAGTAGTAATTTCTATCAAATAGTAACGTGTGATGTGTGAATACATCATCAATTTGAATTTGTGAAATAATAAAGAGACTTTTAAATAAACATCCTATTAGATTTTGTTAAGTGGTATTTTTTTTAAAAAATCTCTCCACTACTCCATAAATTCAGATTGTTAATGTATTTACACATCACGTGTTATCATTTAATAAGAATTATCACTAAATACCACTACTAGAAATAGGCTTTTTGCGATGGCAGACTACCGTCGCAAATACTCATTAGCATCGGTGGTGCAAGGGCAATTTCAGCGATGAAACTACTAGTGTTGCAAATAGTTTTAGCTACGGCAGCAAGGGACACTTTTAGCGACGGCAAGGACACCGTCGCAAGTACTATTCTTCGGAAGACTTTTTTTTGCTGCTGCTTGCTTGCTGTTGCTAAAGTTTTCTTGCGATGGTTAAACACCGTCTCTAATACTTTTGGCGACTACCATTTGCGACGGCTTCAACCGTCGCAAAAAAACCTTTAGCGATGGCTATTTTAGCAACAGTGACCTCACTTTTAGTGATGGAAAATGCCATCGCTAAAACATTTTTTTAAGAAAAAAATATTTTTATATAAATTATAAATGATTTTTGTAATTTGTATTTCTCCTGATAAAATGTAAATTTAACATGATCCAAACAATAAAATTCATACATTCATTCAAATCCAAATGCTTACAAAAATACTTAAGAAAGTTAATATATCTTTTAAACATATATCCAAACACACATTGTCTCCCATCAAAATCTATAAAACAAAAACAAATGACATAATTTCTTGCAAAAATAACAACCCAAATTCAAAATTCATATAATTGAAGAGAGTTTTTAATATATCACAAAATAAGCCAATATAGAAACTCTATCCATCTATTCTTTGGGAATAACCTGAAAAGAAAAAAAAATGTTAGATATAATAATGAACACAATAAAAATAATTAACAAATATGCATGTAAGTATATGGGCTTATTGAAATAAAAAAGCAATTATTCAAAAAAGTTAAGGAAAAATATCACAACTCTCACACCGAGAGTTCAAGAACCATGCCGTTTGTTCTCACACGTCACTTGTATCTAGACCTTGCTACGTGTCATGTTTGAGAGACTTCCAAATAGCTCAAAAAACTTGTTTTTTTTAAAAAAAATTAAGAAAAAAATGTCATAACTTTCACATCGAGAGTTCGGCGACCGTGCCATTTGTTCCCACACATCACTCGTGCCTAGACTTTGCTGCGTGTCAAGTTTGATGGACTTCCGAGGTCGTTTGGAGATTTTAGTACCTAAAGAGCTCGAAAAACTTGTTTTTCTCAAAAAAATTAAGGAAAAAATGTCACAACACTCACACCGAGAGTCCAGCGATCATGCCGTTTATTTTCACATGTCACTCATGTCTAGACCTTATTATGTGTCAAATTTGATGAACTTCTGAAGGCATTTGGGGGTTTTAGTACCTAAACAGCTCAAAAAATTTTTTTTTTTAAAAGAGTTCAGGAAAAAGAGATGAAAAAATGTTACAACTCTCACACCAGAAGTTCGGCAACCATGCCGTTTGTTCTCACATGTCACTTATGTCTAGACCTGGCTACATGTCAAGTTTGACATATTTCTGACACCGTTTGGGGGTTTTAGTACCAAAACGGCTCAAAAATTTTGTTTTTTTTTTTTTTTTCCCAAATATGTTAAGGAAAAAATGTCACAACTCTCATGGGAGTCAGGCGATCATGCCATTCATTCCCACACGTCACTCGTGCCGAGACCTTGCTACGTGTCAAGTTTGACGGACTTCCGAGGCTGTTTAGGAGTTTTGTACTCAAACGGCTCGAAAAACTAATTTTTGTAAAAGTTAAAGAAAAAAAGAAAAAAATGTCACTACTCTCATGCCGGGAGTCCGGCGACCGTGCCATTCGTTCGCACACGTCACTTGTGCCTAGACTTTGCTACATGTCAAGTTTGACGGACTCTGAGGCTATTTGGGTGTTTCAGTATCCAAACGGCTTGAAAAACTTGTTTTTCTTTTGTTTATTAGTCAAGGAAAAAAATGCCATGAAGATGCCATTGAAATGCTCCTATAAGCTCCTGAATTTTATTTGATCTATAGATGCCAAGCCAGCCCACGTCCACAATTCGTAAAACGACTACATTTTGCCCAATATGGAACAACTGCACCACCTAGTCATTTAATCCCTATTGAGCAAAGTAAAAATTACATTTTCTTTTTGTTTTTTTGAGGTATTGCAGATCATATACTACTTCATTAACTGGAGTAGATTGAACTAATAGTATATTCGTGTACATACTAATCTTGATTAGTATATCCTTATTATACAGATAAAACATACATTGCCTTCAAATTATTATTATTACTATTATCTTTACTGGATTGGCTTCAATTAAACAATTGTAATGCATAAAATGATTAATATCATTGATTCATATTACCTAATTAGATCTAAATCTCACTAAGACAAAAATAATATACAAACAGACTTGCATCAATTCAAACTTGCATAATGGGAAAATTTTCAAATACAAGAACTTGGAAGTCTATGCACCCAAATACTTGCAAAGCCACTTGCAAGGGGACATTAGAAACCCGCAAGTTGGGTTATAATATTGTCTCCGATACAGAACAGATCAAGGTAACGAAAACTATAACTCAGACCATGCACCATGGCACCTCCTTATTATTGTGTTTAAAACCCATTTTTTATGTTTGAAGCTTGTAGTTATTACCAAACAAGTGGATCTCAAAAAAATAACCAGAAACAAACAGGAAAGAGAGAATAACCTGTGTTTAGACTAGGTCAGCTTGGGAGTAAGAGAAGGTCCAGAAGTATTCTTCTGCTGAAACACAAGGGCAGACATTATTATCACTGCTTCTTCTGGTTCCAGGTTATCCAGTTGGCCCTCAAACAAGCATTCTATGCACATCAATTTCTCCCGAGAATTCATCTCACAAGCAACGCGGCCTTTGATATGAGCAACCGGATCAGCATCTATATAGCCAATTTCCTCCAGAACATCTATCTGCAAAAGCACACCTAGGACGTCAACAAAGGATTTGTTCTGATTTCATCGTAAGACAAGTTACACCAAAAATCTAATGCCACAGAGCAGAACTGTATATTGGACACATACTCGACCTTCGCTTCACGGATCTCAAAAGACTAACCCAAATCCCGATTGATTTCCTAAAAATGCAAACTGGGAAGGAAATTAATTTTTGTTTCCCACAAACCAAGCAGAGTATAGGAGAAAATTTCATAAACCATTTTCCCAGGAACCAAAAGGAGAGGAAAAGTAAACGCGAAAATAAGGAAGGAAAGTAAAATACCATGGAAGTGAAAGTGGAGACACCATAGACTTTCAGGTGGTGCAAAACCAAGACTTCCAAGCCAATATTCCGTAGAGATTCACAAGCGAGAGGGGCCACTGGAAGAGTAGCTCGAGCCAAACAAGACCCACAAAGAAATTAGGCTTCTCGGCAGCCAAGTAATGGCCAAACTTGCGGGTGTACCAGCACTTGAGGTCCACGATAGCGTCGGGAAATGGATCTACGGGAAGGCACATCTGTCCGTCAATGAGTGACACTGCAAGAGCAATGACCAGAGAGATAGATCGATCTAGAGAGAGAGAGAGACAACTAGAAAGAGAGAAGATTACTGAGGTGAATGCTGATTCTAGAGGTGACACTGAGATGGAGAGGCCACTGGACTGAGGTGAACGCTGAGATGGCGAGTGAGGGCTGAGGGAGGGAGAGTGATCGAGGGCTGAGATATCGATCAGATCGTCTAGGGTTTAGTCCTTGAGAGGGAAAAAGAAGGAAAAGGGGGAAACCAATTTTAGGAACCGAAACGACATCGTTTATAATCCAAATGACGTCATTACATTGAAACCTTTTGCGATAGTGTATTGCCTCGTCGCAAATCCCTCTACATAACAGGGCCACGTGCTTAGGATATGAAACAGCTTCGTTTAGTTACACCTTTCGCGATGGCAGTGCTGGCTGTCACAAAAACATCGTTGCATAAGGTATATGTTTGAGATGGGAATCATGTTGTTACTAATAATGGTATTTGCGACAGCGAAGGTGCCATCGCAAAAAAAATTGTCGCAAATGATCTATTTTCTCGTAGTCGGTAATACTTGACCACTAAACTTTTTTTCTAATAGAATGTGCAACCGCCCAATATATACATGAATGGAAGGCGATGGTCCATTATAAATAGGCCGTAAGATAAAAAATATAGAACAGTCCATATAAATATGATATATTAAACCTATAACATAAAATGAAATAAGTAAATCATCGCAATACCTATTCCAAATGTGTGATTTATTGGCGGGTATAGACAAGACAAAATTGGTATCAATGAATTTAGTTTCCCCTATCTAAAAAAATTAAAGAAATGAATTTAGTTTCCTTGTAGGTCCAACTTTCAATTAACGTGCTTCTCTCCATTTTACACATGTCTCCGGTGTTTGAAAATAAATTCTCTAGTTTGTTATAGACATATCACCCCATCCATTTTCTCTTAAACCTCCTGGTTTCTTGATGGCTTCATTCAATTTTCCTGTTTGTAGGAAGTGATGTATGAACCGTTAGCACAATTCTAGAGATATACTAAAATTATTATTTTTAATCATTCCATAAATTGTTGATAATTGCTCTCATGTAACAATGGAAAATTTTATGGTTTTGAGTTTTTGCGATATCAGTACCACTGTAATCTCAGCCCTTCGGATCAAAAAACAAATGTAGTTTGGCTGGTACATGTAGTTTGGAATGGAAATCTTTGAAAAAGCAAGTGGTTTTGGAGCAAAAGTAGTTTGCAAAAATGTAAGCCATCATTACAACAAATGTAACCCTTAGTTATCAAATTGTATAGTAATTATTAGGGTTAATTACAAACATACCCCCTGAACTATAACTTAATATCACAATGCCCTCTAAACTCTAAAACGTAACAAATTGACCTCCTAAACTACTAATTTATATCAATCAACCTCTATTATTAGCAATTAGTTAGGAAAATAAATGAAAAATTAGTACTTGGCTAGTACATGTTAACAGAAGTGTAGCTTCATAACTAAATTGATTTTCTCTTGTTATAATAATTGTTTAATGATTGAAATATCCCTTGCAATAACATGTAAATATATGGACAAAATAAAGGGTATTTTAGTTATTAGAGAATTATCAGAAAAAGAAAATATAATTTATGTATAAAATAAACTTTCGTGAACATGTGCAAGTTCAATGATAGTTTTTCATTTACTCTCCCAACTAATTCCAAAGATATTGCTAATAGCATGGGTTGATTGATATAAATTGATAGTTTAAGAAGTCAATTTGTTATGTTTTAGAGTTTAGAAGACATCATGATATTGAGTCATAGTTTAGAAAGTGTGCTTGTAATTAACTCTGTTAGGTTTTTTAGTGTTGGCATATTCCTTAGACAAAAGCACTTTAATTGTAATTATGTTTTGAGTTGTATTTAGATTAATTTAGAATAAGTTTCAAGTGGATGTTGTTAGAGTATAAACTACTGAAACTGTGGTACAAGCTGCTGAATCACGCAGAGCTGAAACTTTGGAAGACCATATCTCTCAAACCAAAAGTGCTATCGAGATCCGTAATATATCGATTTCATATAACGTTTTGAGATTTACACACTTGTCACTGGTGGGCGTTCGAACGGGATGCCGAGGCATTCAAACGGTCTAGCATTCGAACCCATGACCAGGTGGTTCGAATAGTCGGCAGAGTTTTGAAAAAATATCGAGTTTCTACTCCATGTCTGCTTAGGAATCCTTTGCTACTTCGACAGACACTTCGTTCAAGGCTCTGCAAACACTCCAGACTCTATATAAATGCTCTAAACCCTAGAAAAAAGGAAAGCACACAATCAGAGAGATCATCTAGTTATTTAGAGAGCTTTATTATGCTTTCACGTTTATTGGAGTATTTCTTTAGGTGAACAAACAAACTTCACACATATCGTATTTGGCAGATTCCAAAGGTTGACGTCTAAAGCACGGGAGAACAGTGAATCGTGAGTGTCTAGATATCAAGTCTGAAACTTCTACCATAGTTGTGGATCAAAGCGAAATTATGGATCAACGTGTTGGGTAATAGGTATATTTTTGTAACTGTTTAAAGTTATAGTACTGAGTATGTTAGAGGTTGTATGTGGCCTCGTGGTTTTTTTCCTGATTTAAGGTTTTCACACTAAAATCATGTGTGTCTTGTCTCTTTACTTTATTACTTTATAATTGCATATAAAATTAACGTACTTAGATCATTGACCTATTCTCATTGTTGGATAAATTAAGTTAATTAACAACTCAAGACAACTCTACATCCCCAAACGGTTTTTCAATTGGTATCAGAGCGAGTTTACTCTTGTTTTGCAAAATATTTTTTTAAACCTTCGAGTGAGATCCTTATTATTTTGGAAACACGGATTTGTCTAGAAAAGATATAAATTCTATTACTTCAACTATTCTTAAGACTTTAGAAACACCTATTTTAAAAAATACTCAGTCTGATCATCATCCTAATCAGTCCTATGAATCAAGTCAAGATGACTATGATGGTGATGGGGATGAACTCCAAAGTATGTATGAAGAATTAATAAAAGGGAGCCTCAAGTTGAGTGAGGTTAATAAAAAATTAGCCATCAAACTTAAGAATATGGAAAATGAAAAGATAGTTTTAAAACTCAGTTTGATGAAGGCCAAGTTTTGATTACTCAATTGAAGAATGATAGAGAAAAATTGTTAGCAAAAATCTCTTCACGTGATGAGACTATCAAAGGCCTAGAGGATAATATATTCACTTTAAAATCTGGTTTATCAACTACTAATACTACACTTGAGAAGAACAAAAATTTTGAGAAAGAACTTGAATTTGTTAAATCTGATTTATCTTTTGCTAAAAATTCTCTCAAGGGTTTTAGCATAGGCTCTAAGAAGATTGATCACCTTTGGAGCATTCAAAAATTAGTTAGAGATAAAGATGGAATCGAGTTTGATGGAAAATTATCGAGCAAAACACCAAAATTCATTCCTCCAGTGGATCCATCAAAATTAGAGGCATATTAGGACGTTTCAGAATCTTCAAGAAAGTAGAAGCAGGTAAAACATTCCAGGTATGTTCCTGATTTCGTGACCTTAAATTCTGCATAGTGTTTGAACAAGTGCAGAAGGCGTCCGAACGCTCGACATTTGAATGGCTAGCAATGGCGTTTGAACGGTGGGCGTTCGAACAGTAGGAATATGCATTCGAACAACTGGCAGTGTGAGGCACAGAGAACTATACTTCCTAAATTTATTCCTATATGCCATCATTGTGGTGTTAAAGGACACATTAGGCCTAACTGTTATAAATTGCAAAATATTTCTAGGAGTTATATGCATGAAGAACCTAGAAATTATTTTAAGAAGCCTAATAATGGACTGCATAATCAGATTAAAACTTGAATGAACAACTGAATGACCTTAAACAAAATATTTCTAAAACCCAAAATTAGGGTTATTTGGGTTAGAAAATTTGACCTGATTGCGTTGAATAGCCCTAAAAAGTCTATAAGGGTTGACCGTTCTGCCTAAGGTCTTGATTCTGACATAGCATAGAAAGTTATTTGATTCTTATTTTTTTGACCTAGTGTTATGATCATAGTTGTAGATTATAGAGATTTTTTTTTCTTTTAAACAAAAAAATACCAAAAACATTTTCTGATTATAGGTCATTAGTATTTTTGTAATTTGTTGAGTAATTTTTTTATGACAATGATAATATACATTGTTAGGTATTGAATACATGATCTAGATTTAAATTCCTTCATCTTATGCCTACATTGTGAGTAAATTTAAAAATAAAAGTCTTGTGAACACTGAGCACACTTGGTGTGTCTAAATTGAATGAAACATGTATATGATTCTTGTTAGTTTGCTCTATTCTTATGTTCTTTAAGATAATTGCACACTAGATTGACCAATGATCATGTTCCATCATTCATTCAATCACTCCTTAACTTAACATGTATGAAAGCCACTATGGATGTATATCAAAATATGCACCCTTTGGGTAAAATCGTAGAACGGACTAGCATGTTTTAAGTATTGAGATTGCATAAGAAGAAGAAAAAAAAATGAATCCTTGAGCTATACAAAAGAAAAAGTTTATTCCTAACAAGGTTGTAAACATGATCTAATTAAGGGGGAGTTTTCATACTTGAAATGCACAAGCATGATTGGTCTATGTTCTAGTTGCGTAATTATCTCAAGAATTTGAATAGACTCATTAATATTGATCTTTGCTAGTGTTCGTTTCAATTCTATAACTTTCGAGTTTATTGAGGACACCCACATGGCTATGTCTACAAATTACACTTGTAGCATGATTGATTTTACAATAAAAATTTATTGATTTTGGCTTGACCAATATTTTTAAATATAAGTTATGTTAACATTCATAATTTATGCAATTAAATTGACTACAAAAATTATTTTAATTGAGTGTAACTTGATTCTCTCTCAAATGCACGTTGATTTTGAGCTTTTCCCGCAAGAGTACGGGTGTCGATCGAAGTAAAAACTGGCAAGGACCGGTATCGTTCTCCCAAAGGATCGAGCCAAATATAGGCGTGGCACAAGTCGAAACAAACAACAAATGAGATGAATTAGTGAATTGCTTAGCAAATTGGAACTATACTAAAAATAAGACCAAAAATCATTGAATGGTGAGAGGTTGTGATTTACCAAACTAAACTAATTAGGACTGAAATTGGAAACAATTATGCTAAATGTGGAACAATTAATGAAGGGCTTGGATGCAATTGCTTCAATCTACCAAATCTCTACAAAATCTTCAATGAAATTTTGTTTGACTCAAGTCAAGGTTCACTCCATGGAACCTTGACTCGGAAGATTTCGACCATAAATGCTTGAATTTATGTTCAATTGAGTGTAGATTGTTGTTTCATTGTAAAAATCTTAGAAACAAATCCTCAATTGTGCAATTCCTATACCAATTAGAAGATTGTGCATAGCAATTACCAACTTAGATTATGAATCTAGATTGTTGTTTCATTGTAAAAATCTTGGAAACAAATCCTCAATTGTGCAATTCATATACCAATTAGAAGATTGTGCATAGCAATTACCAACCTAGATTATGAATCTAAGTGTTCTATGTGTCTACAACCCAATTGAAGCAAGAATTGAAGAAAACATAGGATAAATCATTTGAATTCATATACCTCCATTGAAGACTTTGCAAATCCTTGGTAGATCTCCGCAATTACATTCAAGAGATATCTAGCTACTTGAATCCATGGAAGAAAGCACGAAGAATTGAAGATTTTTCATTAGTTGTTGAAGAAATTGATGTTTGCTTACAAAGAAAGTGTAAGAAAATGCAAGAAAATACAAGGAAAACTAAATCTAACCCACTTTCTCTCTCTATATCTAATTCTAACAGAAAATCTAAGCTATATTTGATGATAGATACAAAAATCGCGACATCTTTGGGTGATATAGGCAAAAAATACGAACATGGGGTGCTGGGACCGTACGTACGGTCCAAAATACTGTACGTACGTACGGACTTCATACGGTACCCAATACACTGAAAACAACTGTCTGAAGTTTGAAATTTTGGCAGACCGTATGTACGGTAAGTACAGTTGAACTACCGTACGTATAGTAGGCTTTCACTGTATGTACGGTAAGCCACCGTACGTACGGTCACATATTTTGACAGATTTTTGAAAGTTATATAAAATCGATATATTATAGATTCCAGTAGCCTTTCTGGTTTGGGAGATATGGCCCTCTAAAGTTTCAGCTTCGTGTGCTTTAACTGGTTGTACCACAGCTTTAACAGCTTGTACCTTGGCAGCATTGTCTTGAAAAACACATTCTCCTTTCATCCGAAATGCACCCGAAACCCTTCACATTAAGCCCGAAACCTATAAAAAGCAAAACAACTTAGTTAATACTCAAATCTACTTAAAGACGCATATAAACTCCTAAATTAAGGCTAACAAATGACAAATTGAGGTGTTATAATTACACTTTTGGAGTGCAATCATAACTATGAATACATGACAATCATTTTTTTTTTCAATTGGTGCTTGCTAAAATTTTAAATAACTATTCTTAAAGATGATCATTAAACCAAAAAAACATATTGGATACAACTACACTCACATATTGTATTATTAATACTAACAATTTTAAGTGCTTAAAACTTTAAATTCATAATTTAAGGATAAGTTTTTTATTAAGACAAATTAAAAATCAAACATCACTAAGTACATTAAGTATTTGGTGATAGGTCAAGTCTTTCTAACTTAAAAATATGAATTCTTTTTAAATAAAAATTGTAGTTTTGAGTAGCTATAAATATGCATATGTGCATACATTATTAAATGTTCTTAATAGATAAATCACCCAAATATGCGACTTACATATTTAATTAATATAGCCCTTAGCAAATTTTGAAGGAAAAAAACCAATTAGATGTTCACATTAAAATTTTAGTTTCTTATTACAAATTAGAGATTTTTTCACAATAAACTGTAATAATTTATTTTAAGACTATTTTAATTATTATAATTTGGTATAAATTATATAATTAGTGTAAGATCCAAACCTCTACATTCATAACTTATCTTTTTATAAAACTTATAAATTTAGTATATATGTTTTTTTCATTTCCGTGCATAACACGAGTTTAATGCTAGTTAAGAATAGATTGGAAAACTTAATAGAATCTTAGTAAGAAACTTTTGCAAAACTTAGAAATTGATGTGTCCTTTCATTTTATAAGTACTGGCTCCACCTATCTAATTAATCAAGCTTTATGAAGATTGGTTGTTGGGATGGTAAATCTATCAATTACCTTTCCGTGTTTCTACAAGGACTAGAAGAAGGAAAATTAGGAAATGTGTAGCTACCAATGAGACTTGGATAGGATCTCTTTGCTACTTTATTTATTTCTATAATGGGCCTTTGTTTAATTCATGATCCTAAATTTGATGCTTTTTGTGCTTAAATTATTGTAGCAGAAGTTAATAAAATTTTTCAAAAGTTTCAAAAATGTCCTCTACTGCCACCAACCACCACCCACCGCCGACCACTATAACCCAACGCCCCCAAGAACACCACCACCTTGCCATCACCCACCACCACTATTCATGCAAGAAAAATTGAATGAAGGGTTGTTTAACTTAAATCAAGGATCTCACCATGGATTCTTGATTCAGAGAATTTTAACGATGAAAACCTTGATTCATTCCAAATTAGAGTTAGATTTAATTAGACTTGATAGATTCTTCGGAGAAAATCACATGTTCTCAAGCTATGATTATAAACCCAAGATTTCTATGGATGAACTAACTCCAATTAGAAGAGAATAGACAAAATCTAAAGATATTGAAGTAGATTCATGGACTTCCATTCAATCTCTAAGCATTCCTTGGTGAATTCTCACAATTGCCTCCAATTGGAAGGTTTAGCTAGCCATTCCCATAGTAGAAAGCATGTAGAAGAGTTGAGCAACCATTAATTGAAGTAGATCTAAAATTCTATTAGGAAATCAAGTGTTTGGATACAAAGAAAGTGGTGAGAAAATGAGATAAAAGGAAAGAAAATGCAAAGAACTCTCAATTCTCTCTCTATACAATAACTCCTAATTGTTTTTCTATATCTCTTTTCTGGAACAAAACTGCTTTATATCGTCTCTTATTGCCAAGTCAGCCTCAGGCACGGAGTGAGAAAACAGGGTGTCTGTCGACCGTTCAAACGGTGGAGAGGTTCGTTCGAATGGTAGCTTTGGACACATTTTGGACGCTAAAAGATGAATCTGCTTCACTTTAGACGGAAAATAGGACTCTGCCTTGCTTCAGACGGACAAAATCAACTCTAGATGGCCATGCGTTTGACATTCCATTTGAACGCATCTCCGTCTCGTTTGAACCTTAATTCCATTTGTTCGAACAGTGAAAGGCCGGTGTCACCTGCTGACGTCATCCGCTCGAACGCCTCAGTTATCCATTCGAACGATTGATCTTCATTTTGCATTTTCTGATCTTTTTAGCCTAGTTTTACTGCAATAAGTACAAAGGCAGATTTAGAGTAGTTCATAGTTAAAAGCATTAAATTAAATCCTAATTAAGACTTACAATCCTCTTAATAGGGGATTGTGATTATACTTTCGGAGTGTAATCGGTCCAAACAATGCATATCAAGCTTTCTAATACCCTCTCTCAACATGCAACCCATATTGCACGTCAAGATATAGTATACAAAGATAGAGAGAAACAAATACAATTGGGGAACAAAAGCATATGAAAAAGCTTCCCAATCAAAGCTCTGGTACCGTCACCACTTGACCTAAAAACTTAAGCTGTTAAATAAGAGTCAAACAATATATATCAAGTTTTTCAACAGTCTCTAATTTAAATTATCAACTAATATAATTATTTGGATCATTATTTGAATCTCAAGTAGTTGTTAAGGCACTAGAATTTAAGCCGACGAAACGGGTAGACAAGCCAGTTAACTAGTAGCTTTAATTGGCCTTGTTATGGCTGATTGAGTCTTACTAATGGTGTGCTAAATGACACTTCGGTTGCCTAGAACAGGGGGGAAATTAAGGCCACTTTAAAAGCCCGTTTGGTACAGCTTTTTAAGCTTTTTTTTTATTTTATTTTTTTAGCTTATAAGCAAAAAAAGAGGAAGACGGGAGAGGACTGACGAGGACCAGCACAAATTTGCCTGATAGCTCGATGAGGTGGATGACGTAGAAGAAAATGGGGCTTGTGGGTGTGGGATTGGAGATCTCGAGGAGGTTAGTAATGGAAATCTACCTTCGATCGGGTTGATTTGAGATCCAACAAGTCCGATCTACCTTCGATCGGCTTCGACAGCTTCGGTCTACCTTCATTCAGTTCTAATCTATCTTCGACAGCTCCGATCAACAGAGAGAGAGACAGGGCGACATTCCTGCAACCTCGCATCCTGCCACTTTGTTGGTGAAGGGAGGTTACTAAAACAGAACTCATTTCTCTATATTGTCACCTCTGTTTCCACTAAATCAGTCTATTACTATTGCAATCTCGCATCCTGCCATTTAATTGGTGAAGGGAGGTTACTATCTCACTTCTCTACCCTTGGTCTAATCTGGAGAGCTTCTCTACCCTAAGTAAAGCTAGGACTGGTTCATTAGTGTAAGAAGACCTTGCATCATACTCAGTCTTTGAGTGAAGGAAGGTATTGTGTCCTGCCAAAATACTGAGATTGAACCTATTCCTAACTCCATGGAATCAAAATGGCATACAAACCAAAGATGAACGAATATGCTACTGTATTTGTGGATAACCTTCCACTAAGTATGTACAACGTGTGGCTGCGAAACATATTTTCCAAATATGGTAAGGTGGTCGATTGTTTCATACCTACAAAAACCAGGAAAGCAAGCAACACAAGATTCGGATTCATTAGATTCCAGACCACAATTGAAGCTGAAAGAGCAATCACAAACCTGAATGGCATTTGGTACTTCACCATCAACTATCAGTGAAATTTGCACTATATGGATCAAACCACAGACTGCGAAGTAACAAGAAGGAAATCGATAACGGGGGGTATATTCCAAAGGATGGTCACAAAAAGAACTTAACCCTTCATATCTCTGATACCAGGAGAGATGGAAGAACATACAAGCAAGTTCTTAACTCCCAGAAAGCCCCAAGGATTCCCATTCCACCAGAAATGATCGTAGCAGAGGAAGTTGATGATAACTAGATTAAGAACTGTGTTATTGGAATAGCTAGGGATTATAACACCATACCAGGAATTGAGGAGGCAATGAAGACGGAAGGTGTGTATAGTATTGTGATCAAACCACTAGGTGGATTAAAAGTTTTAATTGAATTCAGTAACATTGAAGAGAAGGCCGCATTCCTAGTTGGTGCAAAAGATTGGCTCTACAACTGGTTTTCCACCATATATGAATGGACATACAGAGAATTCAACCTATCAAGAAGAATATGGATCAATGTGGAAGGTATGCCCCTTCATGCTTGGAATACCACCAACTTCAGGAAGGTAGGAGATGTGTGGGGTTCTACAGTGGCTGTTGATACCAATACCATAAGGAGAATGGATCTGGAATTCGGTAGAGTGTTGATAGAAACTGATTCAGAAACCCCCATATGTGGACTCTGCAATATTCAGGTGGGTAACTTCCTCTACAAAATAAAGGTAATAGAGGATAACTTCCAGAAAACACATCTGGAACACAAGAACATGCACGGCAACACCTGACTCCTCTAAATCCCTAAGTCAGACAATTAAAGCCAAGAATCAAGAGGTATACTCAGATCAAAGGTGCAACCAGCTGTACAAGACCCCTTCTTTTCATCAATCCATGGCCGGAGAAGCCAAGGCAACCGAAGACAATCACCACCACTCCAGTTTTCAGGCAACTGATGACATGGCACTTATTAGCCACGTGGAGGAATCCAATAGATCAATTTCAAAATCCTCTTGGGAAAAATGCACCAACTCGCCAAACTTGGTAGTAAATGAGAGTAATCAGAATATGGAAGCTCCCAACTCAAAAGGCTCAAAGAAGAAGGTAGCAACAGCAATGAAGCTTGCCTTAATTGTTGACCATAACTCCTTTGGAACAACAGCTACGAACTCACTATATGGCCCCACCAAACAATCAAGAGGAGAAGGCTCGAGGCAAAAATCTTCAATAAGAAATACCTGTCTAAACAACCAGAGGTCAACTACCAATAGTGCATTAAATGATTCAATGGAGTCGGCAACAAATGCAAATTCGAATCACAGAAAAACAAAAAGAAATATCAACAATGGTAAATCGAGGCAAAAGAATATAAAAGAGAAAGCATCAAGGAGTATGAGGAAACATAAGCCATTGTCTGAGGTGGGACACAAGAAGGTCAAAACATGCTTCAAATCAAGATTAAAACCAATCAGAAACAAAGTCTCAAAATCCAACTCATCCTCCTCTCTACCCTCCCAAAACATTAGGAACAGAAATTCAATTATAGTCCAACAACTAGAGGAAAGTGTCCAAAGGGAGGCAAAAAACACCATCAAAATTGGGAAGGAATTGGGAATAAACTTCATGGGAAATGAAGTCAGTACCTTAAACTCACTGATTAAAGCAAATTGGAGTGAGCTGGAAAGGAAGACATCACAGAAGGGGAGTGGAGACAATTGAGAATTCTTCTCAGTAACAGGGGAATAACATTCTCAATATGAAGATACTTACATGGAATGTCAGGGGATGTGGAAGAGCAGAGAAGAAAAGGATGGTGAGGAATTTATTAAGAGATAAGGAAATAAACATGTTGTTTATTCAGGAGACAAAATGGAAGGATTGCAATTCAAAGATGGCAAAATCATTATGGGGGCCAAGGGATATGGAATGGAAAGCTGCAAACTCAAATGGAAATTCTGGTGGACTGATTTGTATCTGGGAAGAGGAATTCTTCTCTTTAAAAAATTGTATCATTGAACAAAATTTCATCCTTTTACAGGGAGAGCTAAAGGGAGGTTGGGAATGTGTATTTATGAACTGTCATGGACCAAATGAGCAATCAAAGAGAGAAGCATTATGGGACAAGTTGCTAGCACTAAGGAAAAGTTTTCAATTGCCATGGTGTGTAGGTGGAGACTTCAATGAAGTACTGAAAATTGGAGAAAGGAAGGGCTACACAAGATCAACACCAGGTATGAGAACATTTCAAAATTTTGTAAATAATGTTGAATTGAATGATCTACCAATGGAAGCTAGAAACTACACCTGGACAAACATGCAAACAACAGAAAAATGGAGTAGATTAGACATATTCCTCCTATGCAACTCTTGGATGGATAAATGGAAATGCTCTCAATGGGGTTTGCAGAAAAAACTCTCTGACCACTGTCCTGTGCTTCTATCAGATGAAGTAAAGGATTGGGGTCCCAAACCTTTCAAAATATTTGATGCTTGGTTAAAGCAAAGCACATGCAAAAACACTATATTATCCTCATGGAAATCATCAGTGGCATCAGGTTGGAAGGGATTCATACTGCTAAGAAAACTTCAAGCTCTAAAAAAGGATATTAAAGCATGGAAGATTACCCACTGTCAGGACATGAAGGCAAAAATCACGTCCCTCTCTGAATATGTGCACACGCTGGACCTGAAGAGTGAAGCAGGGGTATTAACTGAATCAGAGTCTTCAAAAAGAAGGAACTCAAAATATGAGCTATGGAAAGCCTACATGATGGATGAGTCAATGACAAAGCAAAAATCTAGAGTGCTTTGGCTAAAATTGGGGGATAAGAATTCCTCATATTTTCACAACTCTATGAAGAAAAGATATAGGAGGAACTACATTGCTCAAGTGTACTCAAAAGGTACTATCATAAGTAATCCAGATAAGGTGAAAGAAGAAGCAGTTAAATTTTATTTAGATTTGTTTAAAGAAAAATGGGAAAGAAGACCAAAATTGACAGGATCATTCCCTCAGAAGCTGAAGGAGGAAAGTGTCAAGAGGCTAGAATCAAGCTTTTCAGAAGATGAGGTATGGCAAGCAGTAAAGGAGTGCAATGGTAGCAAATTGCCAGGCCTAGATGGATTCAACTTCAACTTCATAAAAAAATTCTGGTACATTATAAAGGCAGACTTCATGAGCTTTATCAATGAGTTCTACTCAAATGGTAGGCTAGTAAGAGGTTTAAATTCCTCTTTTCTCTGCCTAGTCCCAAAAACAGAATTCCCTGACTCTTTCATGGACTACAGACCTATATGTCTAATATCCTCTATTTACAAAGTACAAGCAAAAACATTAGCTTACAGGTTGAAGTTGACAATGCAGGAAATCATTTGTGAAACTCAATCAGCCTTCACAAAAGGTAGACAAGTACTAGATGGGGTATTGATAGCCAATGAAGTTATTAACTACTGGAATAGGAATAGAAAATCAGGTATCATCATCAAACTTGATTTTGAAAAAGCATTTGACTCTATCAGTTGGTCATATTTAGCAGATATGATGAAAGGAATAGGCTTTGGAAACAAATGGATTGGCTGGATAAATGAATGCCTTTCATCCAGTCACATTTCAGTACTAATCAATGGTTCACCATCAAAAGAGTTTAAGGTCTCAAGAGGGCTAAAACAAGGGGATCCCATCTCACCCTTTCTTTACAACATAGCTGCAGAAGGTCTAAACATCCTCTTACAAAGAGCAAAGGAAAAAGGGATATTAAAAGGCATCTATGTTGGATCAAAAGTTTATAATGGAATCACTTTATCTCACCTATAATTTGCAGATGACACATTGATGTTTAGCAACACAGATCTGAAGGAATTGGAAACTTTGAAGATAATTCTTAGGTGTTTTGAAATGGTGTTAGGGCTCAAGATAAACTTTCATAAAGGTTTGATCAGTGGCATAAGGGTGAATGACTCCTTTCTAGCTCAAGCTGCAGATATATTTAAATACACGTGTGCCCACCTTCCACTAAAGTACCTGGGACTACCACTAGGGGCAAATCTAAGATCAACAAAGACATGGGAGGAAATGGTACAGAAATTCAAAAGAAGGATATCAGTATGGAATAGAAAACACTTATCAATGGGGGGACGAATCACATTACTAAAGGCCACTCTAGCAAGTTTGCCACTGTATTATCTCTCCATATTCAAAATGCCTCAGAAAATCTGCCTACAACTGGAAATGCAGCAAAGGAAATTCTTATGGGGTGACTCAGAAGAGAAAAAGAAAATAAGATGCATAAAATGGACTCAAATAACATCATCCTTAGAATCTGGGGGCCTGGGAATTCCATCATTACAAGCAAGAAACCACTCCGTACTTGCAAAATGGTGGTGGAGGTTCACAAATGAGAAACAAACTCTATGGAGAAAGTTTATAGCTGCAAAGTATGAGTATAAGCAGAATGTATGGTCCCCTTTGGAAGTTAACTCACCAAAAGCTTCAAAAGTCTGGCAAGATATTCAAGCAATTGGGAGGAACCAAAATGCCTTATGTTCTATTTTACTAGATAACCTCAAACTAAAGTTAGGAAATGGTGAAAGTATAAAATTCTGGCATGATAGGTGGCTGGGGGATAAACCCCTGAAATTACAATTTCCAAGATTATATTCCATCTCAGAACAAAAATATGAATAGGTAAAGTCACTGTATGCAGCAACAGGTTGTGAATGGAGGCTATTATTCAGGAGGGAGCTGCATGTTTGGGAGGAAGAGTGTTTGTTAGAACTAAGGTCACTTCTTTAGTCAGTCACCCCAATCCCAAATCAGACTGACTCAATAAGATGGTTGGTTGAACAGAATGGTAGATTTTCATGCAAATCATTCTACAGAATTTTTGAAGAGAGCAAAGGCCTACCAAACTTCAAATTCAGCTTTATTTGGAAAATCAAGGTCCCTATGAAGTCACTATTCTTTTGTTGGCTAGCACTGAATGGAAGAATCAAAACAAAGGAAATGGTGGTTAGAAGATCAAGCCCCAACCAGAGGAATGATGTGACTTGTGTCCTTTGCAACCAGGAATCAGAAACAACAGATCATCTACTCTTATCTTGCAAGTTTGCATGGAAAATCTGGTCTTCAATTCTAAAATGGTGGGGTATGCTCTGGGTAAGTCCAAGGAACCTACAGATCCATATGGAATGGTGGTTTGACAGAAAAATGAGGAAATTCAAGAAACAAATATGGAATTCTCTATTCATAGCTGTTATTTGGAAAATCTAGCTCACAAGAAACAATCTCATATTCAACAAAATCAATCCAGAATGGCTAGAAGTGGTGGATGACATCAAGCTTCTCACAGCTTTCTGGGTAAAGGCAGCAGTCCCCAAAGCATCATTCTGCATGCAGGAGTTCATATTCTCAATTCAAAATGTAAGAGATCTAAACTTTTAGTTAGGTGTCTTCTCCTTCTCAGTATCCTAATGTAGTGGTTAGCCTCTGGCCAACCTCCTCCCCTTCCCCCCTGAGTCCAGTTTGATGGGTTTCTTTTTTGTCAGGCTATATTGTCTTGTACAATCTTGAATCCCTCACTTCACTCTTTGTATGTTTACCTTCGTCAATGAAGTTTTGCTGTTCAAAAAAAAAAAAAAAAAAAGAAGTTAAAGTTTTTCATCTTTTTTGCTTTTAACAAGATAAGATAAGCAGAAAGGCAAAAAAAAACTTAAAAATATTGACTTTTTTGCTTATAAGTAAAAAAAAATAAAGCCAAAAAAGCTCAAAAATAGCCCAACCAAACAGGCCCTAGGTCAAACGATGTCTTGCTGCCATAACTAGTACCGAAAGAAATCTGATGATGTAGTAAATTAGTTTGGTGCTAATGAGCTTTGATGATCTGAAAAATATAAAGAAAGACTCCTTGTACCAGTGTGCTACCCTCATAAGGTGGTTCTAACGGCTAAGTTAAGACAGACTACATGTGGAGAAATTGTATATAATTGCCTATGGTTGTATGTTTACCTAGTTTTTCAGCCCATCCTCCTTTAAATAGGCTGTGTCAGAGCCAATTGTGGAGTAGGACTTTTGGAAATATATAGTGCCCATGAGGCCGTTCTTTAAGTTGAAATATTGGAGTGGATCATGGGTGTGTCTTCATCCCGAACGAATTGATAGCTTTCTACCACATTAATACATCATTCTTGCTCTTCCTCTCACATAAAAGTGGGATCCATTTTCTATCCCACCTAATAGATAGGAATTCACCCCATATTAAAGGAAGAGTAAGGATACATAATGCTACAAGAGCAGCGAATAATTTCTCCCGTCAACCCATAGAACAAAGTTTTGATGACATGATGGTTGGGTCAATCAGTCAATAGGTATGAACTAGAATTCCACACCTCCCAGGCCCCAAAACACGAAAACTTTATTGGAAACACAGTTTTCAAAAACAATAATCAATACAAAATTGGGTCAATTTGAAATGGAAGACCCAAAAGATGCAATCATCTCAAAATGTTGTCGTTCCTGAATTAAGTAACTAAGCAATTGGTTGCCCCAGTTCATCGCAATTTTCAATAGTCTTGCTCATGTCACGAGTTTAAGTCTCGCCCTCCAAAAGTAACCCTATCTCGAGGCTTGAACTCCACTCCCATTTCTCCTCCCTTTAAATAGTGGTAGATGTGTATTATTAATATTCCTTTTCCTATATGACTAACTTAGCCATAAAATTAGAGGTGATTTATTGAAAGGCCATTTCACAACATTTATTGAAAGGCCATTGATCCATTAGATGCCAAATACCTTCAACTTACCTATTTCTATGACTAACTTAGCCATGAAATTAGAGGACTGTGATTACCACATTACCAGAGCTGATTTTTTTATTTTGATTTTTGCAGTAAGTAAAAGCTGGCTCCACCCATCTAATTAAAGAGAGTTGGAGTAGCAAGACATGGACCCATTCCAAAAATGTAACTGTGTTCGTAGAGTAGCAAAAAGATGTACTGGTATGCACAGTTGCAACTCCTCCATTATCCAACATCAACCTTACCTTTATATCCTCTCACAATGCCATATACATATATAAATGTAGCTGTGTTCATGGCAGCTGAAAACAGAGAGGTCAAAACATTGCATACATAACAGATTGGGGATCCTGCGATGGCGCGCTAATAGTACAGAGAGGTTTTTTCACAGGACGAAGGACCGTGCGATCGTGCGCTTAGACCGTGCGATCGCACGCTCTGACGAGTTATCAATACTTTTCAATTTTCTACGCAAATAGCTTACCACTTGGTTCTGAGCTGTATCTTTCATAAAATGATAAACATGAATGAGACGGTCATGAGGACCAAGGTTCTTCTCCTCCTCTGGAATCTGCTGAATAAACAACTTCGTCAAGAACCTTTGCAGAACACTTGCCATAAGACATAATGTCAACCCAGCCGAACACTCAATATTAGAAAATATTTGCTACATCAATCAATTCACCACAGCCACAGCCTATCGAGCAGCTCAGATAAAAATGTTTTGTAAGATAAGCGGATAAAAAAAAGACATGAAGCAGATTGAAAAAATAAAAACATGAGGGGAAAGAAGGAAAAATAAGAAAGAAAGCAAAGCCACCACCAACTTTGAAAAAACAATAGTTTTTAAGGATTATATTGTTTTCTCTAAATGATCAGCCACGAATCATAGTAATATCCTAGACCGAACTCAGAGGAGTTTTATTACACAGACTTGGTAGAGGTTCCTATAGTGGGCATTAGTGTTGAATCATCTAACCAGCTAAACATGAATTAGATAAGTACAAACCATTTTGGCAAACATATTATTTTCAACTGCATATATAATTAAAGAGAGTTGGAGTGGCAAGAGATGGACTCATACCAAATTCCTTGACTATTTCCACATGCCTTCATCTGTTGCATCATCAAACGTTGAAGTTCGTCGAATTTTTTTTGTAGTTCATCTCGGCTCCTCTTCTCGTCCTCTCTCTCTCTTAGTTGCTCTTTCCGCTCCTTTTCTCGCTCCTCCCGCTCCTTAGCTCACTCGTCCTTCTCTCTTTCCCGTTCCTCACGAAGTATCTCTAATTCAGATGCAAGTGTCTTCAGCTTTTGATTTGAACGAGATTCATTATCATAGCCGGAGGATGGCTTCGGACCAACCCCAAACCCAAGGATGTACCCTTTTCTCTCACCAAGCGCTTTCCTTGAGATTTCTTCTGGTGTAATATGTATGCCGGATGCCTTAGCATCATCATGAATTTTCACCATCTCTTCCTGTCAAAAAAGAAACAAAGGTTATAAATTAGTTTCCATTTTTTGACAATACTAATAGTCGAGCTAGTATTGTACAAGAGTGTATAAGGGTTAAATATATACGTATTGCCTCTTGCATTCTGGGTGTAGCCACTCTTTTGTCTTTTTTGACTGATGTCCATCCTTAAAATAATTAATAAAATCTGGCATTTCTTCATCTGTGGCCCGTGGCTGCAAAGTCAATCAACTATGTACATAAGTCATTTACTTGTATTGAAAATATGAGTTATATACCTTAAAAAATACAAAACTTGTGGTGTGTTTTACATAACATCAACAATCACCTTTTTGGTCATCGTAGCAGCAAATGATCTCGATCCCAGGGAATGGCCGTACGACAACTTTTTCTTATTCTTTCTACCAGCTCTTGACCGTTTCTACAACAAAAAATATAAACTTAAACTTCAAACTGAATTAATCACAATTCATTACAATTTTAAACTGAAATTAAATGGTGGTAAACTTACTCTAAATGTTTTACTCTTAAATACATGATCAATCATGTACTTCCAATCATCCACCGTCACCCCCCTGTATGGTTCATTATATGGATCAACCATAGCTTTTTTTGACTTGCGATAATGCTTACTCATCTTGCCTTTTCAATTTTTATACAAAAGATTAGCCCTCTTATTTACCACAGCAAGGACTACAGGGTTATTCTCATCTGAATCCTCATCAGTAGTGATGCAAAATTTGTCTTACCAAAACAACAATAATTTAAAAGTACTTGCAAACTATTGAATATATAGTTTGTAACTTATTAATAGAAGACATTTGTAGTTGAGTAGTCTAGAACTATTACCCGCACAGACTGTAGAATAGTTTCCTTAACTATTGGGTCAACAAGTTTCCATCTCTCAGCAAATCCTTCAATAGGACAATACCTTCTAATTGCAATCCCCAGCTGGTTTGAACACATAGGAGCATAAGGACCGCAAAATGTGTTGAACCCTTCAAAAATTGGCACTAGGAGCCTTTCCTCGGAATTGTCATCAATTAGTTTAGTTAATCCTTTTCCAAGACTAGGCCCCCGCACATGCTTTGACCCTGACCCACCTGGCAAATATTTTTAAGCAGACATTTTACCAATTACTATTTTAACAGTTACACCGGCAGGTCTAGCAAGTATAAAGAAACTATATATCATTTTACCTACACCCCTCGTAACAATAGGAATTGGTGCACTTGGTTCAAAATGATCAATACTGTGCGATTGATTAGTCATCACAAGTGGCTGTTCTAGCTGCTCTGAAGGTAAAGAACTTAGCCGAATATTGGTGGGTGGTGGCTCACTCAGGGATTGCAAATTCATAAGTGAGTTTCCGTTTGAAGATGATGATGTATTCCTTCTTTTCTTCCCCGAATGCATAGTCACCTAGAAAATTAAAATGCAATGCATTAGAAAAACATGAATATGAAAAGCGACTATGTTATTAAATAATATATAAGTATTGTTATGAAAAAAAAAATAAAGTCATTAGTGACAACTGAATTATAAAATTGAGCATCACGAACCAGCTAATTAAAAAACTCCTTTGGTTTAGGTATAACATGATCAGGGGCAACTTGTTTAGTTGACAAAATCTTTCAAACCAAGTCATTACCAAGTGTTGTCACAAATATTACCTTATCTGCTCGAGATCGAGATGAATGGTCATTTTCGGTTGATGAGTATGTTCCTTCCTCATCTGAAGGTAGATACTCATCATCATCATGACTTTTATTCTTATTTTTCTTCTGATTACCTCCATGCTTAGAACATGTACTTGAATTGAACAATGAATTTGACAATCCTTTTAAATTTAAATCTGCAAGCCTTGCATTGTTACTTTCAATTCTATTTTTTCTTTGCATCTCGTAGTCCATCACCGTCTGGGACATGCTTGTATTGTGACTTTCAATTGCATTTTTTCTTTGCATCTCGTACTCCATCACCGTCTGGGACATGCCTCCAGGCTTGATAAACAACTTACGCTTCATTGACATATCTGCAACTATAACAGACATCAAATGTTCAAAAGTAATTAATATGATAAACTAAATGCATTATGTATTGATGTATAATCAATGACAGCATGTTTCAATATATATTGTAGGAAAAAGATGTATTGGTATGCAAGGTGCAACTCTTCTATTATCCAACACCAATCTTACCTCTATATCCTCTCACAATGCCATATACATATATAAATGTAGCTATGTTCGTGGCAGCTAAAAACAGAGAGGTCAAAACAGTGCATACATAACAGATTAGGTATCCCGCGATGGCCCGCTAATAGCGCGCTAATAGCACAGAGAGCTTATTTCACAGGACGAAGGACCGCGCGATTGCGCGCTAGACCGCGCGATCGCGCACTCTGACGGGTTACCTGGCCTGGTCACGAACACAAAATTACAAATCGAGCGAGAAGAAGATAGGTAGTATTCAGGGTTAGAAATTGGCGTTGAGAGGCTCTCCTTATGGGCAAATCAGTCTAGAAATTGATTACACCAAATTAAAGCAACAATTTTAAAGCATCTAACTAGTGTTTTCTATGAATCAAATTAACAAATAAATAATCTAAGCTTAAATAATCAGATTGCAAACCATAAGAAGTATCGTACCTAAGGAGGAGGAAGAGAAAAATGGATTGAGATTGTTCTTCTCTCTATATATAGCCAGACATACATCAAGTACCCTTTAGCTATTGAACCTTCTGGAAAAGCTCGATTTCAAACATACTCTTTCAATGTTAGAAGATATCTCTCAATTGAGTACATCCATCGATATTGAACTAGTCCACACAATAATGCTTCATCTGCTAAATGAATGGGCAAGTGTTCCATTATATCAAAGAAGGCCGGGGGAAATAATTTCTCAAGATAACAAAGAGTTACTACTATACGATCCTGAATATACTGCAAGTCAGTTACACGATTCAACTTCAAGCACAGTTGCCTGAAGAAATTGCTCAATTCAATCAACGGTTCAATGACTTTCTTAGGCAAAGAATGACGTATAGCCAAAGGAATAAGTTGTTGCATCATGACATGATTGTCGTGACTCTTTAAACCCCAAATAGTCCTTTCATCTAAATGAACATGTCGTGATATATTAGATGTATACCCATTTGGCACTCTAACTTCCTTTAGCATTTTCAAGAACAAATATTTTTCCTCCTTGGTCATCGTGAACTGAGCAGGAGGCAAGTACAATTTGTTGGTCCCTTTCTCTACTGGGTGCAATGCTTCTCTAATTCCCATTTCTTTCAAATCACGTCGGGCATTTGCATTATCCTTCGACTTTCCCACAACTCCTAGTATTGTCCATAATACATTGTCACATACATTCTTCTCTATATGCAGCACATCGAGATTGTATCTTACTAAATTGTATTTCCAGTAAGATAATTCATAAAAGATGCTCTTCTTTTTCCAATTATGGGTTTTGGGCTCATCATTCTTTTACTTCTCTTTTGATCTCTGGTGCCTTACTGCAAGGTCATCCAATCTGTATTGGGTAAGGATACCTTTTGCTTCCAACTGTAACAACATCTCTGATCCAGACAACATTTCAGGTTTTGTTCCAATTTCTTGGGTCTTATCAAATGATACTCTATCCCTTCGAAATTTATGTCGAGTAGGCAAAAAGCGACGGTGGCCCATGTAGACAAACTTTTTTCCGTGCTTCAACCTTCTGGATTTAGTTTGCGTATTGCAACACGGGCAAGCAAATTCACCTTTGGTACTCCATCCCGACAGCATGGTGTATCCAGGGAAGTCACCAATTGTCCACAATAAACATGCGAACAATTGGAACATCTGTTTGGTCGATGCATCAAAAGTGGGTACACCTTCATTCCAAAGCTCATTCAACTCCTCGATTAACGGTTGCAAGTAGACATCAATCTTATCACCGGGTCCTTTAGGCCCATCTATAAGCACAGACAATATAAAAAATGGTTGCTTCATACACATCCAAGGAGGTAGATTGTATGGAATCAACATTA
This sequence comes from Euryodendron excelsum, assembly GCA_033060915.1. Classification (NCBI taxonomy): domain Eukaryota; kingdom Viridiplantae; phylum Streptophyta; class Magnoliopsida; order Ericales; family Pentaphylacaceae; genus Euryodendron; species Euryodendron excelsum. The sequence goes on along the minus strand of CM065390.1, from coordinate 9,567,840 downwards.
CAGGCCAAGTGCTATGAACTACATTCATCGATCTAAACGGGTTGAATCCATCCGACGCAAGCCCAAGCCTCACATTACGGCTATCACTAGCAAATACTGGGTTTCGCCGATCAAAATCTTTCCACGCCTCAGAGTTTGCAGGATGCCTTAAAGTCCCATCATTTGTTCGGTCCTCTACATGCCATTTCATTGACCTAGATGTATTGGACAACATAAACAATCTTTGCAGCCTTGGCTTCAAAGGAAAGTACCTCATCTGTTTTGCAGGCTTCAGTTTACCACGATTTTCTGAATTATTGACACTCTCTTTCCATCTAGAAACATGACACATGAGACATTCATTAAGATCAGTGTGCTCATTCCTGAACAACATACAACTGTTGGGGCATGTATCCCAAGTCATATATGTAAAGCCTAGATCTTCAATTATCTTTTGAGCTTTATAGTAATTCTTAGGAAGTTGCACACCCTCAGGAAAAGCCTCACTCAACAACTCGAGTAACATATCCATGGACTTGTCCGTCCAATGATTGAGCACCTTAAGATGCAAGAGTCGAACAATGAACGACAATTTATTAAATTTCTTACATCCCGGATACAATTCACACTGCTCTTCCTCTAAAAGCTTGAAATACTTAACAATTTCTTCATTCCCTCCTATCTGGACATCATCATTCTCAAAACTTCCACCTACATGCGGAATATCATCATTTATCATACCGATCATATCATCTGCAAAGTCTGCATCCCCCAACATTCCACTGTCTCTATCAGGGCAACTAGAACTAGAAGGATAAGATTCCCCATGACTACTCCAAATCTTATATTTTCTTAACATCCCCTTGTTGAGAAGATGCTCACGCACAACATCTCGTGAAAAATAGTAACGATTTGCACACTGCCTACAAGGACAGTAGATCAATGAATCTACACCCTTGCCAGTGTACGCAAACACAAGAAATTGGTCTATTCCGTCCACATATTCCCTGGAAAGCCTATCACCAGAATCAATCCAACTCTTGTCCATTTTTCTGTATGTATCCACATAAACATTACTAATTAAGTCACCATACGTAAAATATAGATCATAAATGTTCATGCAACGTGAAAATTATCCATACAACTCCTCTTTAATAGGTAGGTGGTCCTATCCCATTCAGGAATGCATAATCTATGCAATAGGAAGTAGCTCAAACCGTTTTGTCCCTCTTTAAGGAAAATCCGGCAGCATCTCCCTATAGTTCTCCAAGTACGCGACGTAAACGAAGTGTATTGTTGTACACCACATCCCGTATGTACCTAGAGAACACAGAGTTTGCTACACAGAATTTCCATCAAAGAAGAACAATTTAAACTGGTGAGCCACTAACTACTACATAGATTTATGCATTCCTGAATTATCCGAAACTGAATAATTCAAGAACCATCTCATCGTAGTTGAATCCACAAAGTACATAGACGATTCTTGAACGGGTCTAAGGTTATATGCTTATATTTTAATTAACTCATGACTACATGAGTTAATTAAAATATATAAATATAAATTGTTACTATAAAGTAAGAAAGTGAATTAAACAAACCTGCTGTACCATAGACAATGGCAAATGATTGTAATGTTTATCAAATTACAAGCACACAGATGTACTATCATGAAGACGAGAAGCGCATTGTGCTATCAAGAAAATAAAAGATTGAAAATAGTCATATTCATTAAGCAGTTAGTGACATCTAAATAAGTGTATCAACCATAAACAAGAACAAGGGCATATGGTTGAAATTCTATCATTAATCAGTTAGTCTAGATGGTTTCAAATAGCTAAAATTGAAGCAAACCCCATTTCCTTTTTCCTAGTTTCTTATTCTTAAAAAGTTCATGTGAGTCTAGTTTTTACTAGTTTTGAATTCATCACAAAATTTTTAATATTTAGAGAGTTATAACAAAAAAAATAAAAAAAAAATTACGTGGTTAGATATTCCATTCTGAATTTTGGGTTATTTGCACTAAATTCACTAGAGACTTCTAAGGTCTCATCCAAAGCCTTTACAAGCATCGGTCTTACTTACATAATTCTTAAGATAATATTAATTTCAAAGCTTTCAAAATAGGGTTTACTCGTCTTATCTATTTATTTTTTTCAATTTTCATTGAAATCCATATGCAAATATTATCTTAAATGTAAGGAAAAACTAACTCAAATGTAATGCCTAAAAGCAAAAGCTGGTGTGTCATCACTCTTCTTAGACTGCCATTGAAGTCAATAGTTTTCTACTTGCATTATATATATTTGAGAAGAATTTCATTCAGGTGACGAGATTCATGGAATGCAAAGTGACGGGGGAAGTCCTATCTCCATATGGAAGAGTAAATAAGTTCAAGCACAGGAGCACTTGTCCTTATAGAACCAGTGTCAACGGTTAATGGGGGAGATCAGCCCCTACCACCACCTAGAACTGAGCGATGTTCAAACTGTTAAGGTTCTGGAAAGGTTAGAAAATGTCACGTGAACTATTTACTATTCTGCTAGTGCAATATATGGCTTATGTGCATATGGTTTGAACAACTGCTTGATAGACTAATGTGAGGTTCTCAGGGAAAAGATTATGAAGACAATATGCTTCATCAGCAGGAAAAAGAAATATCTAATTTGGAATGCTTAGAAGCCCTTGCATTTATATTGATCTAAATTACTTCAACTTGCTTGAAATTAGTTCCCTTGTTTGTTTTCTAAGCTGAAATATCCAACCATACCTCTGTAGCTCCACTCCAGACAGTAGATCTCTTCCTGTGCAGTAAAACACTAGACCTGCTTTGTGGACAATTCCTTGATAGGAGAGCTAAGCCCCTCAAATTTGTGAAGATCCTACAATTTGAGGACTTATATTGGTTGCTGTATGTCACTTGCACCATTACAGCAGGGCATTAAGATGTTTGTGTATTTCTTTTTAAGTTGGCTGCCAAATCAGGAAGTTAATAAAAAAACTGGTAATGATACATGTGAGCTCCAACCTGTGATTTTGGAAAAATATTGTTCTTTGTTAGCCTAAAAGGTTCTCAAACACCTTTTCATTTTGCAGGTCATGTGCTTTCTACTCTGGAAAGTTTTATGGCTCTGTTTTGTAGTTATAAAACCATATCTCCATATGGAAGAGTAAATAAATTCGTTAATGTATAATGTGATGAATTTTATTCATGAAATAATTTGTAAATGTATAATGTGTGATATCTGATATAGAAACAGAGAGCTCGAAACAGAAAGGCGACGAGGGAGAATGAGAGAAGCTTACCAGTGGGTGTGGACTTCTGGCGGTGACGACACCAAGGCAAAGGCTTCGTCGACGAGGGGTAGCAGTCCGTGAGGAGTTTCGGCGGCTAGGGCTTCCAGTCACCGCTGCAGGCGACGAGGGAGGAGGGAGGAGGGAAGAGAGACGGCTCACCAGTCGACAAGGCTTTCGGCAATGCAAGCCATCCAAGCGTCGTCTTTCGGCAGCGGCTTTTAGGCGTCGTCTCCAGCGATGGCCTTCCAGGCGAATCACTATCGCGCCGCAGTGGTGATCGTCGACATTTCCAAGCTAGGGCGCGCGGTTAGTCGAATAAGAGGGAAAGAGGGAAAGAGGAGAAGGAAAGGGGGGAAAATGACATTGATTATCGAAACTACGTCGTTTTATATCCAAACGACATAGTTTTATTTAAAACATTTGCTATGGTAACCCCGTCGCAAATACGCCGTCACAAATAGTGGAGGGTCGCCTTTGCACATGCAAAACAACGTCGTTTCTCCATCTTTCCCGACGGCATTGATGCCGTTGCAAATAGTGCCGACGAAAATAACATTTTTTTGCATCGGGGAAGTTGCCGTCGCAAATAATTGGGTATTTGCGACGGCATAGGTAGCCGTCACAAATAATCCGTCGCAAATAACCCTTTTTCTTGTAGTGAACACTGATCTTTAGCTAATCTTGCAAGCGCAAGGAGTTGATGGTGTTATTTAGGCGCATTAAGATATATGAAGAAATATTTCGTCAAGGGCTTGCATATATATATATATATATATCCACCATTCTATGGGGAATCTTCACTTACCCCAAAGAGGTGCAAGTTAATTTGTATAGGAAGGAGGATGGCAATGAATTACAAGTATCAAAGGGTACATTCTTTCATGAGATGCCCTTACCCTCTTTCTTATTTAATTAATCCTTATGGTGAACATTATTTTCAATATCTTTTTTTTTCCTTCCGATATCATTGAAATTGAATCATAGCAATATCTCTTGTGGCTAGTCATTGTTTATGTAATGCATGAAGTGTACATTGTTCATGTGGACCATTAGCCCTTTACTAGTTCAGAAGAGTAGTCATTTAAAAGCTTGAATAACATGTAACCAAAAAAAAGTGATGCATGAATAATTAGCTCCTTTCCAAAGATCATACTTCAATTATTATTAACCATTCTATAAATTGACAGTAATTACTCTTATGTGAAAAAATTATTCAGTGTTTTTAAAATACTATGTCATTTTTGTTACTCTTCTCACATAAGAGTAGGATCCTCATGAAAGGTCCACCCCAATAGAAATCCATTCCAATAAATAAGTAATACTCTAAAATTACTAAATAATTTTTTATATAGTCCTTTAAAATATCACCTCCTCCTTACTCATAAAATAACATAAAGACTTAATGGTGTGATAGTGGGTCAACCTCAGAAAATAAAATAAAGGCTTGATGCTGTGATAGTGGGTCAACCAGTCAATAGGTATGAACAAAAATCCTACACCTCCCAGCCCCCAATACACGGAACTTCTACTTGGAAATGCCGTTTTCAATCAAATGTTATGTTAGTCCATACGACCAAGACTTGATGATGTGATAGAAAGACTTGATGATGTGATGGTTGGGTCAACCAATAGATATGAACAAAAGTTCCACACCTCCGGGCCCCCAATACACGGAACCTCTACTGGAAATGCCATTTTGAATCAAATGTTCTGTTAGCATGAAGACTTGATGATGTGATGGAAAGATTGATGATGTGATGATTGGGTTAACCAGTCAATATATAAGTATGAACAGAAATTCCACACCTACCAGCCCATTGGAAATTGTTATTTTAAAAAAAAATTAATATTTTTTAAAAAATTATAAATTTTTTTTATTAACATAATATAACAGTAATATTTTTATAATTAAAAATTATCATAATGTATATTTTATTTTAAAAATTATCAATTATATTACTTTATACATAAATTTTTAAATTATATAATATTACTCTTTTTAAAAACAATGACCACAAAAAATTGAGTCAGATTATACAAAACAATTGTAATCCTCCACTGGAAATGCCACTTTCAATCATATGTTCTGTTGGCTCATAGGATGAAGACTTGATGATGTGATAGAAAGACTTGAAGATGTGATGGTTAGGTTAACCAGTCAATGGGGTATGAACAAAAATTCCACACCTCCCACTGGAAATTGTCATTTTAAAAAATAATAATAATAATTTTTAAAAAATTTATAAATTTTTTTTAATTAAAATAATATAACAATAATATTTTTATAATTAAAAATTATTATGATATGTATTCTATTTTAAAATAAAAACTCATATTCAATCACATTATTTTATATATAAATTTTTAAATTATATAACATTACTCTTTTTAAAAACAATGACCAACAAAAAAAAATTGAGTCAGATTATGAAAAACAATTGTAATCATCTGAACATGTTTCACGATCTTGCCTTTATAGAAGGGCCATTAATCCATCGGACAGCAAAGACCTTCAACTTAGCTATTTAGGACTGACTAACTCATAAAATTACTATTTCAATTAACTAATACCATTATAAAGAATTACAAGCACAATTTACTATTTCCACAAGCACAATTTTGGGGCCAGATTTCTACGTTGAAAGTATGTGTACAGTAACTATGATGCAAATATGCTTTTGCACTAAAACTCATTGCAAGAGGGCTTAGGTTGCAAAAGTGAGGGCAGATATCACTGCCAACCCTGAGTTCTTGGAACTTGAGAGTGGTATAATTAGGGTAAATTACGCTATCCACCATACGGTTTACATTGAATCTCACTTTGTTTCCTGACTTTTTAATTGCCACTGTCAACTCTATACACTTGCAGTCAAGTTGCAATGTGAATCTTTTTCAGTTATTATTTGTTCGTCAAAAAAAGGTTAATTATACTTTGTACAATTGCACTTTATACTAAATTTTACTTTAAGATCTGCATTTTAATTTGTAACAAGTAAGTGTCAAGTAAACTCTTATACTTTTTATTTGTTACAATATTTTTTTTTTACCTTCTGCCAACTTTCATTTAGAAAATAGACAAAAAATTCAAATGTGACAAGCACGCAGCCTTTTAAAGGGCGCAAAGATGTAAAATGCAATCCTTTCCCAAACAATCTATCACAAATCTCTTTCAATTCACTCCAAAATCATGAGTGTAATCAATTTTGTAATGTAGATAATATAATTAAACTTCATGTAAACGCTCCAATTTGACTCACAGTGCAATATGCAAGAGTCTTTGGGTAGGAAAGGGCTAGATTTTATATTTTTGCTCCCTTGAAGAAGGTCACATGCTTGTAATATGAGAATTTTTTGTTTATTTTTTAAATGAAACTTAAGAGGATGTTAACATTGCAAAAATTAAAAGTGTAAGAGCTTAATTGTTAGAGATAAAAATAAATGTCTTAAAATAAAATTCGGTGTAAAATACAATAATGACTTAAAATGAGATGTTACATAAACTATAAGGGTGCTAAGTGTTGTAATATTGGCTTCAGTTTTCATTTTTTGCTCTTAAAATCATAATTATCAAAATTGTACCGGACATCGAACAAACAAAGACTTGCAAGTGCTGTACCTCTTCTTGATTGTAACATCATATTAGTTGTGATCTAATTATTGTTTCCCTTATAAGCAATTAACTGCGACCCAGTCCTGATAAGTTCTAAAGATACATGTCGGTTTGGATTGAAGTGCATAATAGATTGTTTGCATTGTCTTTTTTTTTTTTTTATTTATTTGCTACAAGTATTCAGTTTTTCAGTCAATTATTTTCTCAAATTCGTGTAGAGTCACTGTCCACACGAAATATTTAAACTCCTTGTATTGTATGAATAGTTGTGGGCTAAAAGAGGACGTAAGAAGAAATTAAACTTGAGACCTTATGCTTAGCATGAAAACAAGCGGAACACTAGATCATTTCTCATGGTTGATTGCAGTATCTCTTATGTATGAAAAGACAAAAGTACCCCAACATGTTAACTGTGTCTGAAGACTCAGATTTGAAGAGTGAAGAATCTTAAAGCAGGAAAAACAGTATATAATGCTCCTTATCTCTGATCAACTCTTGCAACAAGTGTGGTTGCTTTGCCTAGAGTACGCAATTACATTTCTTATTTTTATATTTATCAGAGGAATGTTAGCCACAGTCAAAATATCAGTCACTTCATCACTCTTCCATTGTGAGAATATCATGTGTTTTCCTAGCTTTGAATTCATCACTCTTCCATTGTGAGAATATCATGTGTTTTCCTAGCTTTGAAGTCTATAAGAACATGTTTGATACTCTTTTGTTTTTTTACTTTTTTGATTTATAAGAAAAAAAAAAGTTGAATTTTTTTTACTTCTTTTACTTTTATAAGTTAAGAATATATTTTTTATGAATTAAAAGAAAATTAGGCCAAAAAATCTTACGAAACAACTAACTGGAAGAAAAATGGCTATGTTAGATGCTCAAGCTTTTGGAAAAGGCATGTCGGTTTTTTTATTATATTTTATTGCTTTTCTCTGGATTTATGTCGGTTTTTTTATTATATTTTATTGCTTTTCTCTGGATTTATCAACAGTCAAAGATAACATCATACGTGTCTTTTCCAAACAATAAAAAAGGGATAAAAAGTGATGTTTGTTGACAACTTGAAGGCAGCAGCTGCAACACAATATTGGCCAACTAGCTTTTTTTTGGTTTTTTAATTTTTTTAGAGAAATTGTAATTTTTATGGTTTTTTTAGATAAATTGTAAAAATATCTCTGTGTGACCACTTATACTGCTTTGTGTTTCATACTAGGCAAATTTTTTGTTTTTGAGTCAAAATATTTATATGGGTCTAAAATTTGTTAAGGAAAAAAAATAAGAATAAATGAAATTACTTATACTTATCTATTTTTTCATGAATAACCAAAAAATAATATTTTTTAAAATATCTTTTCAATTTCTTCTCATTTTTTTTGCCCAACTAAATAAAAAAAAATCAACTTTACTTTTGTGTCTATTCTTCACTGTGTATTATTTTGTCTTCCTGCTACAACTATTTAACTTTATGAATGATGTGCATGTCTTATTGTGTATAATTTTTTTTTTAATTCACTATAATATAACAGAATAATATTTTTTTTATATGATATATCAGACATTAGACATGACAAACATAAAATATGAACTTCCTTACATTCTATATTTTGTTATGAGGTGATGGATGATGTTGAAGGGGTAAACGGCCTCAAATCGCCGATTCCAAACCATTACAAATATAGGGCCAGAGATAGTTTGAGATACAACAAAAAATAGAGAGAAAATAGAAAGGAAAAAACAGAGAGAAAATAGAAGGAAGTGAAGTATAAGTAAATCCTCAAGAATTATATTGTATTCTATTTGGTCATGTACTATCAATAAAGTCTTAGGGGATTCAAAAGATCTATCTCTAATTATTCCAGAAGAACTATGATAAATATTTGTCAGTTCCTGAAGAACTATTTTTGTATACTTTGTGTTGAGTTATGTTATCTGTTTTATATTCTTTTAGTTTTATAACACATTATCAACACAAGATTCTAACCAACTGAAGTAAATACTACATCTATGTTTTTCAAGAAGGTACTCCATTTTGCATTTCTCTTTAATATTCAGATGTCTTGTTCCCACACATAAGGTTTTCTTTTCTTGAAAAATGTATACCAACCTGAAGTCTTAGTACATAATTTGTGAGAAAGATATATAATATATTATAGCATGCTAGGGAATATTTAGTGAACAGTATATACTAATTGTATGAATATTATTGTTCCATTTTTCTTTTCCGAATTTCTCTTCACATACTACCTACTACTGTCGGGGTGAAAAGTTTACAGTGTAGCTTATTTTCTGTTAAGATCCATCCAGAAGTTATGGACATTAAAGAAAAAAAATCAAGTATTCTTGAAGAATGCTTATTAAGGCTTATAGCTTGTTCATTTTAATTATTCTATTTTCTGCTTTAATTTAAGATTTATAAGGATGGTTGTATCGTTTGTTCCTGCTTTAAATTCTATTGCTTATTGCCTAATTTAATTTGTGTTATTTTAAATTTTTGTACCTTTAATTTCTATTAACAAATCTTATTATGGTTGCTGCCTATTTTGATTTAGCATAGTATTGTTATTAGAAAATAAACGAGTGCTAGAAGACCGTAGTCTTTTCCAAAACTTATTCACCTAAAGTTGCAAGGTTAAGATTTAATGCATCTCGAGTTGCAATATTTTACAAGTGACGATGTATATAATATGTGCTATGTAAATTAGATCACAATAAAAATTATGTGGAAGAAATCTTTCTGGCAAAGATATGTTGAAACATTTATTTGACACCTCAAACGTACTCCTGCAATAGTAATATTGTGATCGTTAATTTAGGAAAATATTTTGAATAATATTTTCTGTTGTCAAATAAAATAATGAGTTTTTGCTAAAAAGATCAGTCTCGACCTACCGACTTTACACCATTTCCTGAAGTGAATGCAATCTCATTTGATGGTCATGAATGCATACGTAGCCGTGGCCGTGGCCGTGGTAAGAATAGTTTTCAAACTTGTGGGAATTATTATAGAGGTAAAACTAATCATATGAGGTTTAAAAATACCACACCATACCACTAGCAATGAAACAACTCTGAAGTAAAGCAAGAAAAAGGGAAAGCTTTACAGAATAAATCTCCCAAGAATTATGAAGATACTTGTTATAGGTGTGAAAAGAAAGGACATTAGTCACATACCTATCGTATGACCAAACATTTAAGAGAACTTTACCTAGCCGCAATTAAAGATAAAAGAAAAAATACAGAAATGCATTTTACGAATTTTGATGGCCAAGTTAATATTACTTATCTAGATGTTTCAGATTTCTTTGAAGATGCTAGCAGAAAAATAGATCATTTAATTGGTGATGGAGATGTCCACACTAATATTATTTCCTAGTTTATTTTGTTTGTTATCGTCTTTTGTAATATTTATTTATATGCTTTTCCTTTTAATAAATTCTTGTTTTAAATAAGTAATTTTAATATTTTTGTATATAGATGCATGAATCGTATCAACACGTTGATTGTTTCTAAAATGAATGGTGAATGCACATGTCTAGTAGACAGTGGAACAACACATACAATTATTCAAGGAAAAATATTTTTTACACTTGACATTACTTGAACCTAATGTCAATACAATATTTCACACAACAAAATTGATTGAAGGCTTCAGAAGGGCCAATATAATATTGTCAAGAGAAACAAAGTTATGTATTGGTGATGCATTATATTCTACTAAATCTGTAAGGAATCTGATCAATTTTAAAGATATACGTCGTAATGGATATCATATTGAGACGACAAATGAAGATAATATAAAATAGCTCTACATTATTTTTTATATTTCAGGAAAAAATATATATTAGAGAAACTTGTTACATTGTCTTCTGGATTATATTATACTTCTATAAAAGTTGAGGAATCACCTATAGTGATGCACCATAAGTGTTTTGACCCGAAAAATTTTATATTATGGCATGTTCGTTTGGGTCATCTAGGTCAACAATAATGCGTTGAATTATAAAAAACTTACATGGACATTCACTAAAGGTTCTTTTATTAAATGATTATACATATGCTGCCTGTTTACAAAAAAAATTAATTGTCAGACCGTCTCATTTAAAGGTAATAGTTGAGTCTCCATCATTTTTACAAAGAATTCAAGGGGATATCTGTGGGCCAATACATCCTGCATGTGGACCATTTCATTACTTTATGTTTTTAATAGATGCATCCACACGATGATCACATATTTGTTTACTTTCTATCCATAATGTTACTTCTGCTAGACTTCTTACTCAAATTATTCGATTACAAGCACATTTTTCAGATTGCCCGATTAATTCAATACGACTAGATAATGCTGGAGAATTTACATCTCAAGCCTTTTATGATTGTTGCATGTCAATAGAAATTGATGTTGAACACCCAATTGCTCACACCTGCATAAAATGGTCTTACAGAATCATTTATAAAACGACTTCAGTTAATTACTCCACTTTTACTTATGAAAACAAAATTGTCTATTTCTACTTGAGAACATGCCATATAGCATGTTGCATCATTAGTTCGTGTCAGACTAACCACTTATCATCAATACTCACCATTACAACTTGTCATTGGTCAAAAACCAAATATTTCTCACTTACAAGTTTTGGTTGTGCTGTATATATTTCAATCTCACCCCCACAGTGTACTAAAATAAGTCCCCAGCGTCAACTTAAAATTTATGTTGGTTTTGATTCTCCATCTATTATTAGCAGATTGTCGTTTTGATAAGTTAGTCTTCTCACAATTAAGGGGAGAAAAGACACAATTACAAAAGGAACAAAAGATCAGTTGGAACGCTTCAACGCCACCTCATATTGATCCTTGAACAAGTCAACATGCATCAGAAATTCACAAAATTATTCATTTACAAACAATTGCAAATCAATTGTCTGATGCGTTCACTGACACAAAGAATATGACAAAATCACATATACTAGCTGTTAATACTCCAGCACGTATTGATGTCCCTGTAGAACAATCTATTAGTATATTAGCAAATGATTCTAAAGCATGGGAGGCCTGTTGGAGTAAAAGATACTATTCTCTAAAAAAAGAAGACACAAGAAAAAATGTATAAGCAAGTTGGTACTTTTGAAGAGAATCTAATATTTAAACTTCTTGAAGAAGAGAATCCTGAAAAAGAATCCCTAGAAAAGAATCTTTCTGAAGAGATATCTCTTACAAATGAAATGGTATCTAAAAATAATGATATCTCAATAAGTTATATGAATACAGAAGAAAACTAGAATACAAATAATATGGTTGTTGACAATATATTTTCATTTAAAATGACTCTTTATATTACCAGAAGTAATGAAGGAATTGAACCACAGGTAGTCGACGAATGTCAACAAAGAAATAATTGGCCAAAATAAAAAGATGGTATTAAAATAGAATTAAACTCATTAGCACAATGTTAAGTATTTGGACCCAGAGTCCAAACACCTTAAGATGTAAAACCAGTTAGCTATAATGGGTATTCGTAAGAAAGCGAAATGAGAAAAATTAAATAGTGCAATATAAAGCATGACACGTAGCACAAGGTTTCTCGTAGAGACCAGGTGTTGATTATGATGAAACTTACTCTCCTGTAATGGATGCAATTATATTCATATTCTTGATTAGCTTGGCAATCTCATAAGGATTGACTATGTATCTAATGAACGTAGTGACAGCCTACTTATATGGAGAGTTAGAAAAAGACATATACATATATATCAAAATACTAGAAGGGTTTAAAATGCCTGAAGCATACATCTCAAAACCCCATAGCTTTTATTCTATTAAGTTTCATCAGTCTTTATATAGGTGAAAACAATATGTTAATTATTTGAAAGAGAAGTTTGAATTGAATGATCTTGGGAGAACAAAGTATTGTCTTGGATTACAGATTTGGCACTTATCAAATAGAATTATTGTCCATCAATCGGCATATGCTGAAAATGTTTTGAAGCAATTTTACATGACTAAAGTTCATCCATTAAGTTCTCTAATGATTGTCTGATCACTAGATATATAGAAAGATCCTTTCTGTACTCGAGAAGATGGTGAAGAACTTTTCGGTTCTGAATTACCATATCTTAGTGCAATTGGTGCTCTTATATATCTTGCAAATTGTACAAGACCTGATATAGCATTTTCTGTCAACTTATTGACAAGATATAGTTCTGCACTAATACAAAGACTTTAGAAAGGAATTAAGTATATATTGTGTTATTTACGAGGGACAACTGATATGAGTTTATTCTATTTCAAAGAGTCACAACCTGAATTAATTGGCTATGCAGATGCCGGCTACCTTTTTGATCCACATAAAGCTCGGTCTCAAACTGGGTATGTATTTACTCATGATAACACTGTTATATCATGGTGATCTATGAAGTAAATATTAATTGCAACTTCTTTAAATCATTATGAGATAATTGCAATTCATAAAGTAAGCCGCGAGTGCATCTAGCTGCGATTTATGATTCAACATATTTAAGAAAATTGTGAATTATCTACAGTCAAAGATACTTCGACAATATTATACGAAGATAATGCGGCTTGTATTGCACAGATTAAGAGAGGTTATATCAAAAGTGACAGAATGAAGTATATTTCTCCAAAATTTTTTCACACACATGAACTCTAGAAGAATGGTGATATTGATGTCCAGCAAATACGTTCAAGTAATAATTTGGTAGACTTATTTACTAAAGCACTACCAACTGCAACATTCAAGAAACTTATGCATGACATTGGTATGCGCCGTCTCAGAAATCTTTCATGAAGTAAACAAGTTTTATTGAACAGGGGGAGTTAAGCACTGTTCTATTTTATCTTCATCAAGGTTTTTTCTCACTAGGTTTTCCTAACAAGGTTTAATGAGGCAGTTTTAATATACCTAACAATATATATATATATATATATAGTACTATTTTGCAGTCATTCAAGAGGGTGTGTTATGAGGCGGTGGATGACGTTGAGGCTGTATAATCGCCTCAAGTCGCCGACTCCAAACCATTATAAATACAAGGGCCCAAAGATAGTTCTGAGTACAACAAAAAATAAAGAGAAAATAAAAAGGGAAAAACAGAGAGAACATAAAGGAAGTGAAGTATAGGTAAATCCTCAAGAATTATGTTGTATTCTATTTAGTCATGTACTATTAATAAAGTATTGGGTGATCCAGAAGATCTATCCCTAATTGTTCCAGAAGAACTAATATAATAAATATTTGTCAATTCCTTAAGAATTATTTCTTATACTTTGTGTTGAGTTATATTATCTACTTTATATTCTTTTAGTTTTATAACATATTTTTGTTTTCAAGTGTTTTTCTGAAAAACTACTTTTAAATTAATCATTTTATCAACCTCATATACTTACCAAAAAAACCAAAGGCACATGGCCACAAAAAAATACATACAATTTTTTTGGTTATGCTGTCAGAGTGTCCGAGCTAGTGTATGCATACCTCTACTAATCTCTATCTCGATCTGATCAAAAGTGCACAGACAACCTCGACGAGGGGATTCACAAGAGGTAAATCTCTCACGGTGATCCCAAGAGGGTTGCTACATTTGAAAATTAAGATGTTTAAATTTACAACTCATTCATGTATCTATTGAACTACCCATTGAGATTATACATACGTTTTTAAAAACATACAAGCGCATAGTGAGTTACATTAATTACAACAAAAAAGATGATTTTCCTTACAAATACAACCATTACAAAAAAATATATATATATATTATTTTTTATTAATGCAATAAAAATTGAAAATTCATAAAAAAATTTATGTACAGATGATGTGATTTGAATGATAGTTTTTTTTATTTAAAACAAAAACATATATTATAATAACTCTAAGGTATAACAATATTATGATTGCATCATTTGGTATAACTTTTTTGCATTATCTTTCTCAAGAAATAGTATTTTTATTTTTTTGTTTTTGTTTTTGTTTTTATTTTTGTAGAAGTTCCTTCGCTTCTTTTTTTGTGCTTCAGATGAATATTTAATATTTTATTCTATCCCTTTGCTGTCAATCCATGTGTGTTTAGTATTTTACTCAAAAATACTATCAAGAGTGTGACCCACTTGCGTACACTCTCATGAGTCTAACCCATTTGCAAGTAGCACAACCAGCATTGTTAGGTCTCCGTTTTGATTGTCAAATTCATCAACACGCGTCGGTGTAATACGGAGCGACGGTCCAAACGACGGTAAAATCGAGTGTTACGAGCATTGCTCTTTTTATTATTACGCTTTTCTTACTTTTTATTTAAGTCAAGAAATAAGCTGATTGATGACCCTTTTTCCTTATTTCTCCGTGGCCGTAGACTTCGATGACCTAAAAATATTGCTTTGACTAGAGTAAGCAAAGCTGGCTCCATACTAGGCAATTTCCTACTTAAACGAGGACCAGAAAAAGGGAGCGTCCCACTCACCATCAAACATGAGAAGATTGTGCCATCGCCTCCACTGAAGTCAAGATTCTAAAATTTTGCGTAGCAGACACGCAAGAAATTCAAAGACTTCTGTGTTAGCAAAAATTATCAAGAAGGGAAAAGGATTGAAAAGTTGCTTTCAACACAGACTTCCGAGGAAAGAAAGAAAAAGAGAAGACTAAGAAATTGACGTGTCCTCAAATCAATCCGGGTTATTTCTCTTTTGTACATTCAAATATATATTGTATGATCCTAGGCATAAATAAATCAAGCGCAAAACCTTGATCACTTTGAAATATTGTGGAGAGAAAACTTCGAAACTCAATGGGACTTTTCAATCCCCAGATGGGTTTAGCAGTGTCACGGCCATTTGTTTTGATGCAATTAATTGTTCTCTCGTGTTTGTGTTCAGGCTTTCCTTATATAGCCAGCTCAGTACATGGTGGGAACGAGACTGACCAACTGGCCTTGCTTGCCTTCAAGGCCAAAGTAACCAACGGTCCCTCCAGGGCTCTGAGCTCCTGGAATGAATCCATCCACTTTTGCCGGTGGCTTGGTGTTACATGTGGTCGCCGACACCAGAGGGTCATTGCGTTGGACCTGGTGGATAGACAATTGACAGGGTCCATTTCACCTCACATTGGTAATATGAGCTTTCTTAGAAAATTGTGGTTGAATAGCAATAACTTCATTCATGTAATCCCTCCAGAAATTGGCCATTTGCGAAGACTGGTAGACTTGTCGCTGAACAATAATTCAATTACTGGCGAAATTCCTGGCAATATATCTAGTTGCGGTAACCTCGTTACCTTGTCTCTACATTACAACAAGTTAGAAGGGAAGATTCCTTTGGAGGTTGGTTCCCTATCTAAGCTTGTGCTAATGTCTGTTCACACTAACAAGCTAATAGGACATGTCCCTCCATCTCTGGGGAATTTATCATCTCTTCAAAAGTTCTATGCAACTGAAAATAGTATTAGTGGGAATATCCCTCATACTCTCGGCCAATTGACAAACCTAGAAGTTCTTGCGCTGGGAGTGAATAGGTTGTTTGGTACCACTCCCTCCTCAATCTTTAATCTGTCTTCTATGACTGGGTTTGATGTGGGAACAAACCAACTTCACGGGAGTCTTCCCCTGGACTTGGGAAATACTTTATCTCGTCTTCAATTCCTCAGCATTGCTGGGAACCTATTTACTGGATCCATTCCTGTTTCGATATCCAATGCTTCCAAACTAGTAACACTTGCAATTGCAGCCAATAAACTTAGTGGAAAAGTGCCTAATTTGAAGAAGCTGCATAACCTGCAGTTGTTAATAGTTTATGACAATCATTTAGGATTTGGGGCAGCCGGTGACTTGAACTTTCTCTCCTCTGTGACCAATGCCACCAACTTACACCGGCTACTCTTAGGCAACAACAATTTTGGAGGGGTGTTGCCCAAATACATCAGCAACTTCTCCACCAATCTTGCTGTATTTGACTTGGAGAACAACAAAATATTTGGGAGCATCCCAACTGAGATAGAGAATCTGGTCAATTTGGAGGTGCTTCATCTGCCAGGAAATCAATTTACAGGTAACATTCCAAGTAATATTGGGAAGCTTCACAAGTTGCAGTATTTGACACTCTCACTAAATAAATTCACAGGGAAAATCCCATGGTCTTTGGGGAACTTAACTTTGATAGCCAATCTTTATTTAAGAGAGAATAATTTCTTTGGAAGCATCCCTCCAAGTCTTGGGAAATGCCAAAACTTGGCAAAGATAACTTTTTCTCAAAACAACCTTACAGGCACGATACCCCCACAAGTTATCAGTCTCTCAACGTTATTCTTTCTAGACCTATCTCTGAACCATTTGACTGGTTCCCTGCCCATGGAAGTAGGAAATTTGAAAAATATAAAATTCTTGAGTGTTTCTCAAAACATGTTGTCCAATGAAATTCCAGGCACCCTGGGTAGTTGCGTAGTATTAAGATTTCTATTTTTGGAGAGCAACAACTTCCACGGGATCCTTCCTTCATCTTTGAGTAACTTGAGAGGTATCGAGGTGTTAGATTTTTCTAGCAACAATTTATCTGGAAAGATCCCACATTATTTGGGGGGCTTTGTCTTCTTGCGGAAATTAGATTTGTCACTCAATGACTTTGAGGGTGAGGTACCAAAAACAGGCATCTTTAAAAATGCATCTGCAGTTTCTATAAAGGGAAATAAGAAGCTTTGTGGGGGTATACCTAAATTACAGCTACTGAGTTGCAACTCTCAAGGATCTAAAAAGAAAAGATTAAGTCTGACCTTAAAATTAATAGCTCCCATAGCTTGTGGGCTTTTAGGATTATTTCTGGTGTTCTTCTTTTGGGTTCTTCCTTGCTTTAGAAAAACATGTGAAGTAAATCCCTTTAGAATTCTAGGGAACCCATTTTTGAAGTTGTCTTACCAAAGCCTACTAAAAGCTACTGATGGGTTCTCTCCTACCAATTTGATTGGTGTGGGTAGTTTTGGTTCGGTGTATAAAGGAATTTTGGAGCAAGGTGGCAAAATTGTTGCAGTGAAGGTACTAAACCTTCAATTTCATGAAGCTACCAAGAGTTTTAAAGCCGAGTGTCAGGCCTTGAGGAGCATCAAACATCGAAATCTTGTAAAGGTGCTTACAGCATGTTCAAGCATTGATTATCAAGGTAACCATTTCAAAGCTCTAGTTTATGAGTTCATGGTCAATGGAAGCCTAGAGAAGTGGTTGCATCCAGATGAGAATAAAGGTGAAGCGCATGGGGAATCAAGGAATTTAAACCTTCTACAGAGATTAAATATTGCCGTCGATGTTGCTTCTGCGCTTGATTATCTTCACCATCATTGCCCGACACCAATAGCTCATTGTGATTTAAAGCCCAGCAATGTTCTTCTGGATGATGAAATGACTGCACATGTAGGTGACTTTGGGTTGGCAAGATTCCTTCCACAAGCAACATACGACTTTGCTGCAAATCAATCCAGTTCTATTGGCTTGAGAGGATCCGTTGGTTATGCTGCTCCAGGTAAATGCACTTCTTATGCTCTTCTTTGTTTTCTTCTTCACTTTTGCTTTAAAAGGAATATATACTTGATTCCATTTTGCTTGAACAGCCCACTTTCATTGACTGAATTAGACCTGAGTGTTCTTTGGTTTCAGCCGAAAGCACACGAATAAATGTTTGGCAAGCCATATACTTTATTCTTGTTTGATATGCTTCTAACCAAGCTTCTTATCTATTGTATTTACCTAGTGTGATGTGTGAATTGCAGAGTATGGCATGGGAAATGAAGTGTCAATATCTGGTGACGTGTATAGTTGTGGCATCCTCTTGTTGGAGATGTTTTCAGGGAAGAAGCCCACTGACAGCATGTTTAGTGACGGTCTGAATCTCCATAACTTTGCTAAGATGGCTTTGCCTGAACAAGTAGCACAAATTGCTGATCCAAAACTGCTTCAACAACAAGAAGAGGGGGAGATGAGCACGATCATCGACATAACCGGGAATCAGAGCTATGCTAGCAGTCACAAAATTGAGGAGTGCTTGATTTCGTTATTTAGAGTTGGAATTGCTTGTTCAGAGGAATTGCCGAGAGACCGGTTGGACATTGAAGAAGTTTTACCTCAGTTGCATGCGATCAAGAACAACCTTGGAAAGTTGGAATTGGTCAAGCACACGGAGAGAGAGGAGCTACAACGACAATTCCACCATGATTAGTTATAACTCCGTTATTGTCTCGGTAACTAAATGAAATAATTGCACCTAAAATGGAAACCACAAGTTTTCTGCATTGTGCCAATCAAATTCTACATATATATTTTTTGGTTACATCGGAAAAATGAGAAAGAAATAAATAGGAATTTATTAACAAAAATGTAATCTTAAATGAGATAATATGACTTCTTCACTCTTTTTTCTTTATACTAACCACTTACCCTTAACAACCAAATTAATTTCATTTCTCATCCATTTTTCTTTTTCCTCCATAAATTCGGAATCAAAACACAACATTAGTAGGTACAATTTATTCACTGTCAAAGCATTTTATGACCCGTTTGGTATCACTTTTTTTTGGCTTTTATAAGATAAAGATAAGCAAAAAACAAAAGCCAAAAATTTAAAAAAAAAATTGACTTTTTTTTGTTATAAGATAAAAAAAAAAAAACTAGACAAAAAAATCCTACCAAACGTGCCCTTAATTTCTTAAAACAGCTAATTAGTACCTACTATGGTTAAAGCATTTTGGATACAAATTTTAGATAAAAATTTATGGAATATAATTTTTTTATGACGTAACAATAGTTAGGAGTGAGCAAATATCCTAAAATACCTCCTTATATTTTCCAAATATGATATCTGAGGAGATCAAGGGCGCAATGGTTGAGCAGTCCAGTAGCGGATTTACTCTGGGGACAAGCAGCCCCACTCCCCCAAGGTTTTAAAATTTTCTTTAGATTCCATGAATTTTTGTATATATATAATATAAAATATTGTATTGGCCCTCAAAATTTAAAATTTTGTCTTAACTCTCTATATTTTAAAATTTGTTTACGTTGACCCCAACAAAATTCGCCAGTCCACCCTGAGCCGGTCCAACAATAGTAACTAGCGCCCGTTAGCTACTTGAAGACTGTTGATGCAATTAAGCTAAAAAAGCAGATAATCATTCTTTTTGTACCTCATGTTTTATAATACGGTACCAAAACATTAAATGATCGACGCACTAAAAATGATTTCTAAGCCGTTGCAGCTTGTTAGTTGTACTTCCTTTTTTTTTTTTTTTTTTTACTTCTTTTTTTCTGTTTATTATGTACTTACAAATGTTTGGAGATCTAATTATATTCCTTCTTTCCTCAGGTGCTTGAGTCCTGATTAGTCTTGAAGATATTAGTTCACTAGTATCATGTTGTGCCACATCTGATATATATTATCCTACGTTTTATTTTGATTTTTTATTTCTTCTTTTGTGGTTTTAGTTTGTTTTCTTCATGCAAATTTCTCGTTTATAAGTGTACTATAAGAAGGCTTTTGCAATTGTTGTTATTGTTCTTTTTCTTTTCCCCTCCTTTTCTCACTGACGTTTCGAATTTAGCAAATATTTGAATTTCAATATTTTCAATAAGCTGAATGTCATATTTTATATTTTTTTTTGTTTGCAACTTCAGCAAAATCATATCATTTCATTATATGCATGGCAATTCCTGCAACTGAGGGCTACAGATAAGAAATTTATGATCTTGAAACATTTTCAGTTTCTTCTACTCTTTGTTAGTTAGGGTAATGCTAGACAAACAAAAAATTTATACAGAATTTATCCCTAGAATGATGTGGTTGGATAAGAGACATTCACTTTAAAACAAAATACTCCACCATGATATCTTTTAATTTCTTACTAGAAAATTTGTACAAAAATTTTTATTAAAATGATGTGACAACAACGTTTTGGTAAATAAAAGTCACTATGATAGGTATTTTGTTTTTAAATAAATGACTCACATTCAATTACATCATTCTGAAGATAAATCTTATATAAATTTCTGTCTATATAGCATTACTCTAATTAATATAAGAGCAATGCTATACAAATAGAAATTTATACATAATTTATTAACAGAATGATGTGGTTAAATGAGAATCATTCACTTAAAAACAAAACATTCATTATGATGAATCTTTGTTAGAGTTATAATTTGTATTAGCCTATTTTGTGTACTGCATTAATTGAAATATTCTTTTCTTAAATTGTGTGAGTCTTGAGTGAAAAGAGAACTCTTGTAATTTTTTTAGTTTTAGGTGGTTTGTTTGAGTTCAAAAACCGTGAAACGTTTGACAGCTGCTAGATTGAAGCTTGCTAAGAAAGCTTGGTCGAATTATCTAAAGATGTGGAGGCAGTGAACCTCGCCAATAGGTGCTCCCAAAGCTCACACCGGTGCGCTTTTTATGAAGAATCAAACTCAAACCAATGAGCTTCGCTAGTAGGTGCATTGGTCACCCACCAGCGTGCTAGCAAGGATTGTTATTACGAAGATTTTCTTCATAAGAATCTCGTTAGTAGGCGCATGGAGACCTTGCACTGGCGCGCTCAAAATACTGATCTCTCGTAGGCAACTAGTGCACCTCGTTGGTAGGCGCGTCTGACCGCTCACCTGTTAGTTCACGTGGCAACTCACAAATGGGGTGAATTCGATTTAAACAATAATTCAATAAAAAATTTTAGATTAAAAATTTTTAACAAAATATTTAATGAAGAAACAAATATTAATCAACTAATAATATATTATAAATAAATGCAAGTAATTCAAAGCATAAAGTACAGGAGATAGAGAGAAGAGAATAGGACACTAAGATTTATTATGGTTTAACTTCAACTCTAAAGTTTACGTTCACTTCCCAAGACTCCTTCCTTGAGATTTTTCTCAACTATATCCAAACCGTAAATACAACCATTAGCCTTTTAAATCAGACCCTAGTCCTTCTTTACAACTAGTTTTTTTTTTTTTTCACAGATGCTAATCACACCTCTCAAACTAGTTTTTACACAAGTGCTAGTCACACCTAACCAAGTGATCCCTCAGTCCAACTCATTTTTATACAGATGCTAGTCACACCCAACTCCTTACTATTTTCCCTAGTTAGTATCTCCCTTACAATAAGAAAAAACAAGAGTACAATCACTCTTGCTTATAAATAAATTCTCTCAAAGAATAGATATGCCAATGAAACTCTCAAAACATTACAAGATAAAAGAAAATTAAGCTCTTAAAGACTTGTAGGATGAATATCACTTTGATGCACAATCTCTTATTGCTCTTGATGTTCTCTTTTGTTCCTCAAGTGTATCTATATTTATAAATGAAGACAGGAGGATAATTTGTAGCTTTAAATGTGTTTCTAGTCGTTTAAGAAAATATTGAAGATTTCTTCTCGTTGAGCAAGCTACTGCCAGATACGATTTTGAATTTCAGATCAGATGACTTCACTTCCACCTCGATTTTCTCCTTGATAATATTTTAATTTGAAAATGGCTATAAGAGAAACGCTGTAGACATGGAAGTTAGATTTTCAGAACCTAAAAAATCAGGTTGATCCAATGGTTAGATCAAAAGTTATAATCAAGTTACTCGAGCTGTCTCCCAGCTGGCCTATTTAAATTTCTGCACAGTTACGTCAACTTGCATCAGCTTTTTCATATAGAAAAGTTCAATTTTAAAAATCTCTATAAGATATGAAATGTAGATATAGACATTATATTTTCAGATCCTCAAAAATCAAAGCATTTAAATATTGGAGTCAAAAGATATGAATGAAATACTTAGGCTATCTCTCTAGCTGTCATCTTTGAATTTTTGCCATACTAAGTATTCTTTCATATTGTGTTTCACCCAGATAACATTTGAATTTGAAAATTTATATAGCATAACAAATTTAAATATAGATGTTAGCTTTTCATAATTTCAAGAATAAAATTATTTGGACTTTTGGATAAAAAGATATGGTTAAATAATCATAATTGTTTCCAAGTTGTCATATTTTGAATTTCAAATCAAATAAGTCACTTTCCAGCTCATTTTTGTCCTACAAAACATTCTTTGCATGAAAATTTCATAAAATTCCGTATATATTAATTTGAGGCTTATTTCCAATGCTGCAAAAATTAGAACAATCTAATGGTTGAATCAAAAGTTATATACGTATTACTAAACTATTTCTATTGAGCTTTCTTGCCATTATCTTTGATTGAGTCTTCTTCTTTATGCTATGCAATCCTTTTACGTCCGAGACTAATAATAACTTTAAGAAATGTTAGATGATTAACATTTAAAATATTAATAAAAAATTAATTGATTTATCATTAAAATGCACAATATATTTAAACTTTTAACATAAAATTTTTTAATATTCTTAACTAATATATCAAACATACTTTATTATGAAATCTTGAGATTAATCAAATTTTAATCATTAAAACATTTATATTTTTTATCATCAAAATCAATTAATGAAAACTTGAAACTAACAATCTCTCCCTTTTTTATGATGACAACCGTTAATTATTTAGAAACATATATGTGGTAATGATCTCAAGATTTTGTCAAAAAATAATTGTATCTCCCCCTCACTACTTGACTTCTCTTAATGAGTCAATATTTACATCTCAATATATTTTTAAAACGCTATATTTCTCCTTCTTTGTCATCAATAAAAAGAAACACAATAAACAAGTATATGCTCCCCCTACAAAAAGGAGAAAGAGAGAAAATAATACAACACCAAGATTTATCGTAGTTCGACTTCAACTCCAAAGTCTATGTCTACTCTCCAAGGCTCCTTCATTGGTATTTTTCTCCATTATATCCAAATCGTAAATACAACCACTGGCCTTTTAACCCAGACGCTAGTCTTTCTTTACAACTAGTTTTTTTTTTTCATAGATGTTAGTCACACCCAACCAAGTAATTCCTCACTTTAACTAGTTTTTATACAGATGCTAGTCACACCTAACCCTTAGTTATTTTCCCTAACTAGTCTCTCCCTTACAAGAATAAAGAACAAGAGTACAACCACTCTTGTTTACAAATAAATTCTCTCAAAGAATAGATATGTCAATGAAGCTCTCAAAACATTACAAGATAAAAGATAATTAAGCTCTCAAAGACTTTGTAGAATGAATATCACTTTGATGCACAATCTCTTATTTCTCTTGATGTTCTCTTTTGTTCCTTAAGTATATCTCTATTTATAAATGAAGATAAGAGGATGATTTGTAACTTCAAATGTGTTTCTAGACGTTTGAGAAGGCATTGAAGATTTTTTCCCGTTGAGCAAGTTGCTACCAAATACGATTTTGAATTTCAAATCATATGCCTTCACTTTCACCTTAATTTTCTCATTGATAACGTTTTGATTTGAAAATAGCTATAAGAGAGAAGTTGTAGACATGGAAGTAGCTTTTCAGAACCTCAAGAATCAGGTCGATCCAATGGTCAGATTAAAAGTTAAGATCAATTACTCGAGTTGTGGTTTAGGATCAAGCACTTACTACTGCGCCAAAAGCAATTGCTATTAGCTAAGGCACAACTTTATTTCCTTATACCTTAGCAGTGTAGAGTCTCGCACTAAGTGGTAGATCGGCATGAGGGTCTGCGCCACAGGTTGGCCAGTCACGTACTCTATGTGGGTCTCCTATAAGATTTAACCGAGTCAAAGGTCTATTGATGGCCCCCCATAAACCTAACAATCTCCTTTCCAGCAACGACCGTGGGACTCGAAGCCGTGACCTCACTCTAATACCAGGTTTAGGATCAAGCGCTTACAACTATGCCAAAATTAATTATTATTAATCAAGGCGCAACTTTATTTCTTTATACCTTAGCAGTGCAGAGCCTTGCACTAAGTGATAGGTGAGTATAAGGGTTTGCGCCATGTAAGCACTACGGTTGGCTAGTCACGTACTTTATGTGGATCCTGTAAGCACCCCATTTTTGATCGCTTGGCGGTCTCAACTCCATCCAGACTTGTATTTAAGTCAATGTAAACATATTTCGAGTCAAATTAACTTTCTAAGTCTAATCCCGTCTATACATCGCTTCGCGGGCCCCGCCGGGCCCAAATAGAGGCAAAAAGACCAAAATGCCCTTGGGGGCATTGTTCGGTCTAATTTTAAATTAGGCACGTCTTTCTAAAAACGGTAAGTCCCTTTCCAATTCCAATAGGCACGTCTTTCCGAAGACGGTAAGTCCCCTTTCTAATTCCAATAGGCATGTTTTTCTAAAGACGGTAAGTCTCATTTCCAAATTATAATAGGCACGTCTTTTCGAAGACGGTAAGTCCCCTTTCTAATTTCAAAATAGGCACGTCTTTTTGAAGACGGTAAGTCCCCTTTCTAATTCCAAAATAGGTACATTTTTCTGAAGACAGTAAGTCCCCTTTCCAATTCCAAATCAGGCACGTCTTTCCGAAGACGGTAAGTCCCCTTTCCAAGTCTAATTTCAATTCCAATCCCTCTCTCGAGATAGTTGATTCCTCGAGACGATCCGGCACGTTTTCTGAAGAAAGCCTCTTCGAAACGGTAAGTCCCTTCAAACTTGTTGACCGAGACGAGACCCTAAGTCCCATAGATGGTAGAACGGTCTACCTTTGGCGCCTGTTAGCCCGCCAATGCAGAAATGTTCGTTTAGGCATGCCTTTCAAGAAAATTGATTCTCAGGCGCTCAGTCCCTTTAGCAGCTTCCCAAGATCAGGCAATCTCAAGAATGATCGCGAACCGTCAAAGTAGAGGAAATACTCTCAAACATCACAACCGTCAAAGTAGCGGAAACACTTGCAAACATGTCGATATAGGGAATTGCCAACAAACCACTGTATCACGCAACCGTCATCAGAGTAGCAGAAACACTTAAAACCCAGGTCAACACCAGTGTCTACTAGCCCACTTCGGTGAAAAATGACCAAACTACCCCTAGGGCCATTTTTGGCACGTTTCTCGAGAACACATTTAAGTTCTCAGAATGGTAAGTCCACCCTTCCTAGATTGTCCCAAAGATGATCCGGCATGATTAGGTGCCCTCCAGTCAGTCTTGGGTCAATTCCGAGACCTTTCGGTCAACATGACCATTTTGCCCCTGGACATCCGAATGCCCCGGGAACCACACCGGCCCTGATTATCAAACCGGTAGGCACCATACCGGCTCTCGGTATCAAATTGGCAACCTTTGCCCGGTACGAAATGACCGTTTTGCCCCTAGTGGGCCGGTCGCCTTTTCTAACCACACCGGCTCTCGGTATCAAATTGGCAGCCTTTGGAAGCATTCTAAATAATGTCCCCAAATCTCAAGTCTTTTTCCGGGACATTCCGAGTCCGTCTCAGCAGCTTTCCAGCCCGGTTGACCGTTTTGCCCCTAACGGCTCGATCACCCCTTCCGACACATCCTATCCTCATTTTTCAAGTCAAATACCTCCAGGACACTATTCTAAGTGTTCCTGCCCTTTTTCGACTCTCCGGGTCATTCTCGGCCCTTTTAATTCATCCCCGGACTTTTCGGAGTCACTCATAGTGAAGCCAGGCTAAAAATTGCATGGTAGTCACTGGTACAGACGCCCAAATCTTCTCAAGATACATTGCTTGCCGATCTTAAAACTTTCCTAACTGGCTAGCGCCACTAGCAGTGGCACCAAGCCAAGAAATGGCCTGGCGCCACTCCTAGTGGCACCAAGAGGAATTTTGGCCTGGCGCCACTACAATAAGCGCCAGGTCTATCCTATCTCTATAAATACAGAGTCTTCTCCAGCGTGAAAGAGGTCAAAAAACTCAGTCTAAAAACCATAATATTCTATATACAAAGCTCGTACACTCCCAAAACCCTAGCTTCCCTAGGTTTTCCAAACCCTAGCCACCATACGCTAAACCCTAGCTTCCTATACACTCTCATACACTTATACACTAGCCTCCAACCCTCCTTTGAAGACTTGAAGGGTTGCAATCTGAAGGTTAAAGACAAACTCTTAAAGATTGAAGTGAAGATCGAAGCAAGACAAGCAAAGCAATGCGCGCAAAGCTAAGCAAAATAAAGAAGATACAAGGTAGTCTTCTTATTTAAATTTTCGTACTTCCCCCCTCTCTCTTCTTTCTGCTAACCCACTTGGGTTTTCTCTATTTTAATCCCCCATCTCTTTCCCCCCCTTTCTTTACATGCTTGAAACAAGAGGACTCCCGGTCCATGTGTAGGATTAGACTATCGGAGGGTCAACGTGTCAGGGGCTTTCTTTTATTCTAATAGGAGACCACGTGGATTTGGCCCCCTTGATTATATGGTAAAGCCTTAACCTTGTATGTTCACGACCCCAAATTTGCATTGTGCATATCATGGTTCTTGCATTCTTCCAAAAATCGCTTTCAAAGTCGTTTGTTTTCAAAGTTGCTTCAAAATCTTCTTTTCCAAAAACTTGTTTTCCAAATCACAATCCTAGGGTGATTCTAGCCTTTCCATGGATATGGTTGCTTTAGGAAAGTGTTACATTTAAAGGGACCAATATAGTCCATATTTTCAAATTCTTGTTATTTTCAAAACCACTTTCTTAAAATGGTTCTAGCCTTCTTATTAGAATTGCTTTAGGAAAGTGAGATGTTTTTATACTTTCCAAAAAACTCTCTTTTTCAAAAGTCTCTTTTTCTAAAACCTCCTTTTTCAACATGCTTTCTAAAAATTCTTCTTTCCAAATTGTTTTATAAAAAACTCCCTCCAAAATCTTCTTTTCCAAAAACTTCTCTTTTCAAACTCCTTTCCAAAACAATCTCCTCAAAATTCACTTTCTAAAAATGCCCCCCTAAATCTCTTTCCTAAAAAACTCTTTCCAACAATCTCCTTTCAAAAATCTTTTTAAAAAACTCTCTTTCCAAAATCTTTCTTCTAGAAATTTCTCTCTAGGATTTCCTTCCAAAAACTCATTTTCAAAAAACGCACTTTCCAAAAATCCCTTTCCTTAGAGCCCAAATCAAGCCCTAGAGCTAACAATTAGGAAACCCTAATTTTCTTCCAAAAAACATGGTTTTCAAACTTGCCTTAAAACCTAGGTTTCCAAAACCCCCTGTTTTCTATATCAAAACTATACATATTTCCAAAACTTATTTTCTACATTAAAACTATAGTCTTCCAAATCTAGGATTTCTAAAGACTTCCTCTTCCAAATCCTTGTCAAATCAAATCTTTCTTTTAGGGGACCAAATCCAATCTCCCGTTTAGGAAACTAGATCCAATCCCCCGTTTTTTAAAAGAAAATCAAACCTTTTCTTTTAGAAACAAAATCCAATCATTTGTTTTAGGAAATAAGAATCTTAACCCTTCCTAGTCTACATCTTTCCTAATTCAAATCCTTCATAGTCTTTCACTTTCCTAAATCTTAACTTTCCAAAACTTGAACATAAAAATCTTTCCCAAATCTTAAAATTCAACTTTCAAAACTTTCCTAATTTAACCTTTTCCTAATTATACCCCTTTCCAAATCTTAACTTTCCAAATCTAAGTTTTCAAAACTTTTCTAAACTCAACCTTTCCTAATCTCAAG
The DNA here is from genome assembly GCA_033060915.1 of Euryodendron excelsum. NCBI lineage: Eukaryota > Viridiplantae > Streptophyta > Magnoliopsida > Ericales > Pentaphylacaceae > Euryodendron > Euryodendron excelsum. Next base: position 9,539,408 of record CM065390.1, on the reverse strand, counting down.
GTTTTCTAAACTCAAACTGTAAAACTTTTTAAATCCTAAACTTTCTAAATTCGAAACTTTCAAACTCTAAAATTTTCAAAGTTCTAAACTTTCCTAAACTTCAAATCTTTCAAAGTTTAAACCTTTCCTAATTCCAACCTTTCTTAATTCCGCATCCTTTCCAAACTTCAACTCTCAAATCTAGATTGTCAAATCTTTCTAAAACTCAAACTTTGAATCTTCCAAAAATCCTAAAGCTTTCTAAATTCAAATCTTTCCTAATTTAAATCTTTCTAAAATTCTAAGCTTTCCAAATTCAAAACTTTCTTAAGTTGAAACTTTTCAAATTCTAAACCTTTCTTAAACTAAACTTTTCCTAATTCAAAGCATTTCTAAATTCAACACTTTCCTATTTCAAAACATTTCTTAAAATGAAACTTTCTTAATTCAAAACTTTTCTAAATCAAAACTTTCTTAATGTGAAAACTTTCCTAAACCTAAAACTTTCCCAAGTTGAAATTTTCCTAAACTGACATCTTTCCTAAATCGAAATATTTCCTAAGTTGAAACTTTCCTAATTCCAAGACTTTCCTAAAACAAAACTTTCCTAAAATGACACTTTCCTATTTTGAACCTTTCCTAATTCGAACATTTCCTAAATCCAATCTTTTCCAAATCTTCCAAGTTCAACACTCGAGTCGAATCTTTCATAAGTCTCAAGTCTTTCCTAAGTCTAGGTTTTCTAAACCTCAATCTTTCAAAACCAAGTCTAAATCTTTCTTCCAAGTTCTACCTTTCCAAGTCAAAGTCCAATCTTTCTAATTCCAAATTCCAATATTCTATTCAAAATTCAAATCAAATCCAAATTTCAATTCAACTCCCTTTTCAAATCACAAATCTCTTTTCTATCGGATTCTTGTCCAAACTACGACTGACCTGATTCTTCCAAAAGGATACGTAAACAACCCTCATGGGTGTGGTCACCACATTTTTCAAGTTTCTATTTCCACAAATCTATTTTCAAATCTCTATTTTCAATTTCTCAAACTTTCCAATTCCAAGTCTATCTTTTCAAATCTCTTTCAAATCAAATCAATTTCTTTTCAAACTTCTTTCCAACTTCTTTCTCTTGCATTTACATATCATGCATTATGTTAGTTTCTTTTTAAACATTCTTCTTCAAAGTGAATAGGATTGAACATAGTTAATTGAAGACTTTCATAGGTGAATCTGGGGTAGATTGACATATAGGTACCGAAAGGACGGGGTAGAGTGATGGCTTAGTGCATCTTCCCTACACGTAACCAACCTCCGAACCTAGGATCACTGATTTCGAAAGAGTAAAAACGGAGTTATTTTCAAAAAAGGGCTAAATGTTTTTCAAAGGTTGCCAAATAACCTGTTTTCCTTAAAACCTCTCTTGAGGAGATATTTCTAAAATCGTTTTCAAAAACCCTAAGTGTAGTTTTGGGATTATGCTTAGTTTTTTAGATGACCTAACTCACTTTAATCAAGTTAGGTGACGACTCCAAATCTTTTCTAAAAACCCTTTATTCAAACCAATTTTCAATTCAAACCTAGTCGCACTCATTCTTCTAGGATGGTGAGTTCTAACGAGAGAGTACAGTATTTTTTCGCTTGTGTGTGTATTCCTCGAGTGCGAAAAATCTGAGTGCGACAGATCCCCGATAAGACCCAATTAAGTCAAAGGTCAATTGCTGACTCCTATAAAGCCAATAGCACTGTCATTCTAGGTTGGTTCTTTTTGCCTTGCTTTTTCAAACCTCGAGCTATGCACCAAAAAGCTAAAAAGCAACTAATAGCCACCTTAGGAGTCTGTGGGGTGTCTTTTTAGCCTCTCTCCCACACTCCAAGTAACCTCTTTTGCATATATTCCTAGGTCTAATCAATTTCTCACTCACCTATGACATTTGAGAGATCAAACTTTTGGCAAGAGAGGTTCTTGAGTATTCTTTCCTCATATATCAAATTCTGCACCATATTTTCCTACAATCCATTGAAGATATAAAGATGTCTTGAAGGAGTTCAAGTCATTGAAGAGTCATCAAGAATTCGGTGAGATTCCAAATGCTCGTGAATTAGTTTGTGGATACTGATTGAGTACAAGCTGAAGATACAAACCTAGTGTTGTGGATTCAACAAGTGTAAAAGAGTTGTAAGATCTCTTTACTATTGGATCATTACATAGTGCTTGGTTGGAGCTGAACGAGGTCCAATGATTTTCTCCCGCAAGAATTTTCACGGTAAAAGTCTGTGTGTTAATGGTTGTGTTTACTTTGTGTTATAACATTAAAAACAAAAATTGAGACAATTACAGTATTGAAATTTTGCTTTAAAAAGTATAATTATTCAAGCAGTTTTTTTTTTTTTTTTATAGCAATCCAGATATAACTCCCAAAAGATTCAATTATTCAAATAGTTTAAGTCATTGCAATACCTATTCCAAATGTGTGATGTATTGGTAGGTATAGATTGGGACAAAATTGGTATAAATGAATTTAGTGTCCCCTATCCTAAAAAAATTAAAAAAAAAAGTAGTGAATTTAGTTTCCTTGTGGGTCCACCTTACAGTTAACGTGCTTCTCCCTTATACATATACCTCCAGTGTTTCAAATAAATTCTCTACTCTGTTATAGACACCCATCCATTTTCTCTTACAACTCCTGGTTTCTGATGGCTTCCAATTTTCCTGCTTGTAGGAAATGATGTATGAACTATTAGCTCAATTCCAGAGATTATAATTAAATTATTCTTTTTCCTAATTGCTCTTATGTAACAAAGGAAAGTTTTACAGTTTCAAGTTTTCACTATATCAGTGCAATCCCAGTCCATAGATCAAAAAACAGAAAAACTAATCATGGGATGGGAATCTTTGAAAAAGCAAGTGGTTTTAGAGCAAAAATAGTTAGGACAAATGTAAGAACTCGTTACAACAAATGTAAACCTTAGTTATCACAATATGAACATATTTTACGATAACTATTATCACATTGAGCAATAAATTTGTTCAATTCAAGCTAGTGATAATTATAATACCAGTACATAAGAATGGCAATGGACCGGATTTGAATTGAGGGACACCTATCTCATCATCACCCTGCCTAGTGACCTCTCCCTCCGCCTGCTTAACCCCTCTCCCATTTCCGTCCCAACACACCCCGCCTTCTTTACGTAAGTAAAATTTTTAAACAATTCTTAGATAAAACAAAGATTAAAATCATGTGAATAAGAAAAAAAACATTACACTATTTATATTCTCGTAAAGTATTTATATACAAATATATATTTATATATATGTATATATATATAAATGAAATAGACTCTTATTAATATACCTCTTTTCTGAACCCCACTTGAACTTAATTAGTATCATCAAATATCCGTTTCATTAGACTTGATGATGTGAACCCGACAGTTATGCCATCCCTACCAGTACGCACAAGACTGTCATGCCATCCCGAATCCTTTATTAGACAATATCACAATTTCAAAAAATATAATACATATGAAATGAAATCCTCAAAAACACGCGTCCAAGAGACAGCAGCAACACAGGGCAGCACAACTGCACAACACAACACAAGTATATAAACGTGCATGATCAATATGAGATGTGTATAATATATACATACAAACATATATATCTCTACAGGTGAGAGAGAGAGAGAGAGAGAGAGAGAGAGAGAGAGAGAGAGAGAGAGAACTCACCATCCCTTCCAGAAGCCATCACCTCTGGACTGAGTTTTCTCTGAAACTGGGTTATGGGTTTGGCTTTGACCCTCCCTCATGGGATAGCCCACCGGAGGTGGTACCACATAGGGACCCTCAGCTGCTGCAGTAGCGTAGGCAGTGCTAGGTGGAGGATATGCAACTGCAAATATTCAAGAAACCACCGCATACAACATCATGTAATGAAATATATAGATATATTTATATCAAATTAAAGGACTAACTTCAAGAAATGATCCCTCAAGGATTAAAGAATTGTCAAAAGAAAAAGCAGATAAAGGTGCAACCGTACCTTGGGGCTGGTTTTGATCGTAGTGACTCATGTTAAAACAGATCTTTTCAAGAGAGAGAGAGAGAGAGAGAGAGAGAGAGATGCAGGAGAGGAGTTGAGAAGGTGAGAGAGCTAAGACTTGATGATTTGAGTTGAATTAGTCAACAAGGATGATCTAGAATTGCAACCCCCGAGACACGAAACCTTCTCCTACCCCACAAAACACGAAACTTTCAGAGTATGGTAGACAGTTGGAAACCGAAGGTGTGAAAATGCTAATTAATTACATAATTATTTATTAAAACCGAAAGCCCTTGACTTGATCAATCACACTGATTGGTAGTTGTCAATTAGTCAACTAAGTGTAATGTATTATTATGATCTCACCAAAAAGTTCAAAGAGAATTATCTACACCTCGCAACCCCCTTTCAGACAAAAACTTTCTTGCAAGCTACCCCACAAAAACACGAAAAACGGACTTTATCCCTAAATTGATCAACAGCTAATGAAGTAAACGAATTATTAAATACATATCTTAATTGGTAATTTTGACCGCCCAAAAATGACATTAAATATTATCCGTCAACTGATGAATAACTTTCATATGATCATGCAACATGAAATATATTTTCAGTAGTTGATATACTTTTTTTTCTAAAAAATGCATTAATTTTATCTATACTATTATATATATTAAAACCGAAAGCCCCTATTTTTTTAAAAATCTTAATTTTCTAAGAAGTCACGTGGCACACCTAACTTATTCAACCAATCAGACTCTTTTCTCACTCTCCTATAAGGAAAGCAAAACAAAATCAAAAAATAATAGTTTACAAAATTTAAAGGAGTTAAATTCTAACAAGAAAACAAAAAGAAATAAAATAAAGGAAACAAAATCTTTGGCTTCAATCAAACATGGAAAAAAAATAACTATATATAACCATATATAAAAAAAATCTACAAATTACTTGCTGGACAAATCAATCAAACTTAATGATTGGTCGTCCCTCCCAATTTCAAAAAATTTAAAGATTCTTAAAATCTCTCAATGTCTTTCTCTAATTGCTACCTACAATAAATTCATTCCTAAAATTCCTCCTCAACCCTGAATTTTGTGAAATCCCAATTGAATTTAAATCAAACCTAAATTCAAAATTTTGGATTTCTTATTACTTATGAAAAGCCCTATATATCCTCTTTACATCTCATCCCAACTCTATCTCCCCCCTCACTGCCTAATCCATCCTCTCAGCCATTCCCTCTCTTGATCTTGTTGAATTTTTTTTTTTATAATAGTTTTTTGATCCCCTCTCACTCTAAATATTGGAGGTGTGTGTTTTGTATAGATGTTTCTCTCACTTTCACCATCAGTTTACTACAAGGTGAGTTTTAGTTCTTCTTCTTTTTCTTCTTCTTCTTCAAGATATTATAAAAATTGGTGTTTTTTATCATCTAAGATTTGCTCACGCGAACTTACATATTTTATTAATTTAATGATGTACCCATTTCTACCCACCTCATAATTTTGATTTTCAGTTCTTTTATTATTTTATTGATTTAGTGCTCAAGCATTAATCTATCCCTCCTCAATTGCCCATAAAATCGCATTGTGTCATACAAATTAAGGGTATTTTCGTTTGTTCGTAAATTTAGCCACCAAGAACTTTCCTTCCACGTTGCGTGAAATTAAGTCTCTTTGTCTCTCTCTCTCTCTAATGTTTGTCATGGTGTATATGCCGCTTAAGATTATAGTAATGGAGCTTATACATATGTAGTTGAATAGCACATACGAACAATTGGGTAATTTGCATTTTTTGTAATAAATTGCACCTTTTAATAATTCTTTTCCTAAGTTGTTAATTCTGTAGTTCTTGGAAATCTTTCAATTTGTCCTTAATTGATACCTTTTAATTCTTTCCTTAAGCTACTAGTTCGGACAATCTTACTAGAAATTCGTCTAAAATTCTTGCTTTACTTCTTTACTTATATTACTTTCTTTATTTGAAACTTTTATTGAAATTTCCAAATATCTTGCTATTATCAGAAATAGAAGGAGAATACTTTAAAATTAAATGTATATTATTATTCATAAACCAAAATGTTTGGGAATGGATTCAATATAATATTAGGAAATTGCGTTGACTCTTTGAACTTTTAATCTACAGGAGACAATTTCATACAAGAGATGATGCATTTTTTTTGTGTGTTTACAGGTCTCTAATGGCTCTTAAATGGATCTCATTTAATTCTTGGAAAATAGCATGGAAGGATGGAAGGTTCCTATATGATAAAGCCAACTTTGCTGAAGTTGTTTGGGATAAAAATTAGTAAAGGATAGATATAGCATTTTTCTTTAAAAGAAATAAGATCATTAATAGAAAGATTTGACTGAACAAAATCAAATCCCCAATTAAAAATACTGTTTGAACAAAAATTTTGGGCTCTTTCCTTATAATGGATAAATTCTTATGGAAATTTGAAATGGAAAAAAGAGAAGAAAAATTCAAAGTTTTCCTTCATAATACGAGAGAGATTGAAGGAGTATAAACTAGAATAAGATAACAATACAAATGCGAAGAACCAAAAGAAAGGACATTGACAGTATAACAAGAAAAAATAAAAATAAAAGTTATTGTCAGTACTTGCAATACATAAATCAAGTAAAGTGACTTCTTTACACTCAAAATCCCATTCCATGTTTTAGAAGGTTTTTAAATTTATAAGAGAAAAAAAAAAACAAATAGATAGGTTCTCTTATCCTATTAACTAAAAGAAATCCAAAAACACAGTGTGTTCAAAATTAAATTATGTGATCTATTAAAAAATAGAAACAAATAATTTCAAAATTAAAGTTCCTTAATCTATATACTAAATAAAAACAAATTTACATTTCCCCACGTGAAGACTCCATAATTTGTAAACAATTTCTATTGGCCAAAGCATCTTTTGTAAGAGGTCTACTCTGTTGTAGCCTTTACAGCCTTTGCAATGAATGAATTTGTCAGACTTTATTTAATGTTTAAATGAATCTGCTTAGACCTTATTTAATGCAAACCTCAAAAAAAGATTTGAGTTAGATCCAAAATGAAAAATTCGTGGGTGTGTAATTTAGAAGCACCTTACAATTTTTTATCTTCCATATTAGTGGTAGTAACAGAACCTCTCACATAATGCAAGAAACTTTAAAAAAATAAAATTTTGAAAACAATTGAATATTATTTTGGAGTCTATTAAGATTTGGCAGTAAATCTTCATGGAGATTACCCCATATTATTTCAATTTATTATAAAGTTTACCAAAAAAATAAAATAAAAATAAGAGTCGTGTGTTTTCTTTTATTTTTCTCTTGAAATGATTAGCATATTAGCCCATGTGAGTACAATTTCAGGACATATTACACTTTATGAAGAACTCTTAGGTATCATTAAAATTTTTAATTGGTTATATAGATTTGTAAGTTATTAACGTTTAATGATCCTATGCATAGCACGGGTTAACGCTAGTATATATATAAGGGTTAACGCTAGTACATACATAAGGGTAGTGGCCACTGCATTTGATGATGACGTGGAGCTTGATTTCAATTGGTTAGCTTAGATGGCATTGCAGCATACATATACATGTAAGGCGGTGGGTTTAGAGGAATTGTTTATTATGGGTGGTAGAAAGGTAAATAAAGAGATTCAGTAAGGGTATATTTTGTTGGTTGAGATTGCGGCATTAGGTGAATAAGTTCTGTGGAATTTTTTATATATTAATAGAGTAATACTATAGTCGTCGATTATTTTTAATAAATTTTTATCACAAAAAAATATAAAATAATAGAATTTATATTATTCAATATATATAAAATTTATATAATTTATGTTTATTCGTAATGTAAATTCAATAAACAAAACTTTACTAGTGGTAAAATGGTAAATAAGGGAATTCAATGAGGGTATTCAATGGGTCGTAGAACGGTAAATAGATGGACATGAAAGGTGCATTCGTAGTTCGTAGGGTGAAAGGAATAGTGGCCTCTCCTTTCTATTATAGTATGTAGATATATATAGTGAGCTTAGGGTTCAAAAGTGAGGCAAGGTTTCACTCCATATATCATGAGACATACATATGAAAAAAAAAAAATTGGTTTAGCTCCAAACCAGGGCTCTAGAGAGCTCAGGTGACCGGAGGTGGATTCTATTAAGTTATGGATTCAAAAAAAAAAAGAAAAGAAAAAGCACTTTTTAAACATAAATAAATTTTAGAATTAATTATAAACACACTTCTTGAGTTATGAGTTAGTATCACTATGACCTGTTAAACTCTAAAACGTAATAAGTTAACCTCCTGAACTACTAACTTATATCAATCAATCTCTTATGTTAGCAATTCGTTAAAAAAATATATGAAAATTATCATTTAACTTGTACATGGTAACAAAAGTATAGTTTTATACTTAAGTTGATATTCTCTTGTTATAATAATTGTTTAATGACTGAAATATTTCTTAAAATGACATATAAATATAGGGACAAAATAAGAAGTACTTCAATCATTAATCAATTATTACAAAAAAGAATATAAATTAGGGATAAAATAAAATTTTATGAACATGTGCAAGTTACATGATAATTTTTCATGTACTCTCCAATTGATTGCTATGATATTGCTAACAAAAGGGATTGATTGATATAAATTAGTAGTTCATGGAGTTAATTTGTTACATTTTAGAGTTTAGGGAGACATAAGAATTCTAAGCGAGGGAGTGTGCTTATAATTGACCTTAAAATTTAATTTTTAAACTAGTCAAGGAGAATGACCAGTCACATAGGTGGATTCGTGGATCTACTAATGTCATGTTTTCTATAGTCCGACAACCACATCAAGAAAGTTACTGGCATAGGTAAAGCAAAAAGGGTAACTATTAGGAGAAATTATTCAACAAGTTCGAGATACTATGTCAGCATGATGATGTGGTGTGCCTAACTAATTAAAAACAAAAACATTATATGATTTTTGTCAACTCAGCTACATAGGTAATCAATATAAATATGTTAGGAAAGTTGTTATTTTTAATATTCTAAAAATTAAATCAATCAATCTAACATTTAGGTCAATCAATTTAAAATAAAAATATATATTTATATTTAATTAATTGGGCATGCCACATTATTATGCTGACATATTATTCCAAACGTACTTAATAATTTCTCCAATATTAGACTAGAAAGAAGAACGGTGGGTGTGGATATATAGGACTTTTTGTTTTTTTAAAGCCGTCTCTAATGCCCCTTGCATTTGCTCAGGCAAATCCGCCTTCCCTTCTTGATTGAGACTGCCTAAAGGCACTTTCCTTCTCATTTGAGACCGCGTGAAGGCATGATTAGTTTCACAAATCTCAATGCATTGAATTATCCTTTAGAAAGAAACTGTTCTAGTACAAAATTCCAAAAAAATAAGACAAAGTAGCAAGAAATTAAAGAAAAGAGAAGTGGAATCTATAGGTTGTTAGAAAACAAGTGGTCTTTAGTAATATGGATTAGATTATTACCAAAGGACCTAGAGGGGTGAATAGGTCTCCAACTAATTTTTAAACTTGTGTTAAATATGGAGAATAACACATATACCATGAACAACAAATAAACATTCACACAAGAAGCACACAAGATTTTTAACGTAAAAACTCTTGTGAGAGAAAATTACGGGACTTAATCCAGCTCCAATCAAGCACTACATGAGGAATATAGTACAAGAATGTCTTGCAACTATTTCACACCATTGAATCCACAACTAGAATTGAAACCTGTAACTCGTACACCATCTGAATCCATGACTAGCTCACGAGCAAGCGCTTGAAATATCATTGAATTGTTGGTAAGTTATCAATGACTTTGAAAAATCCTGAGAGCATGAATTTGCCGAGAATCATCAATTAATCCTAAGTGATTAAATACATGAACTAGTCAATTCACTAGGTACGTCAATTCTATGTGCAACTTTAAAGTAGTACAATAAAGAGGCGAGGCACACATGATTTTAGCATGAAAATCCTATCAATTAGTGAAAAAACCATGATGCCACACACAACCACTAACGTACTTAGCACTGTTCTCACGTGTTATCGACGTCAACCTTTGAAATCCGCTAAAGACAATATGTGTGAAGTTTATTTGTTGACCGGAGTAAACAATCTAATAAATTTGAAAACATAATAAAGCTCTCTAAATAGTTAAATAATCTCTTTGATTGTATACATATCAATTATGAAGCCTTCGGAGCCTTTATATAGAGTTTGGAGTGTTTGTAGAGCCTTGGACAGAGTGTATGTCAAATAGGAAAGGATTATTAAACCGACATGGAGTAGAAGCTGGATTTTTTTCTAAAACTTTGTCATTCGCTCGAACCCTCTGGTCAGGGTTCGGACACCTGACCATTTGAATGCTTTGGACTACCATTGGAATGCCTGCCAGTTGCAAGTGTGTAAATTTCGAAAAGTTATATTAAATCGACATATTATGAATCTCGGTAGCACTTCTGGTTTGAGAGATATGGCATTCTAAAGTTCCAGTTTTGCGTGCTTCAACAGCTTGTACCTCAGCTTTAGCTGCTTGTACTCTAACAACATTTTATTGAAACTTACTTTAAATTAGTCCAAATACAACTTAAAACATAATTACAATTAATGTGATTTTGTCTACGGAATATGACAACACTAAAAACCTTACAGACTTGAACTCTTTCAAGCCATCATCATCTCTTCTATGGAATGAAGGAAATATGGTGAAAAGTCTTTTTAGAACTTGCAAGAACTTGATAGATGTAGAAGAAGACTAAAAAACCTCTCTCTAACCAAAGTTGAAAATTTTCTCCAAATGAACTAATTGAATGAGAGATTGATTGGAGCTTTTAATATATGTAAAGGGGGTTGTTTGGAGTGTAGGAGAGTTGCTCAAATGCCCCCCCCCCCCACCCCCCCCCCCCCCTCACAAGTTCTCAAGGTGGCTAAAGCTACTTTTTGTTTCCTTTTGGTGTGCAGCTCAAGTTCAAAAAAAGCAGATCTATGCAAAATTGATATATTGTGCCAATGCACGATGTGGGTGTGCCTAGTGGCACACTGCTATGGACTGGAGGGGAGGCCTTCTTCTCACCTTAGGGTGCGCCAATGTGGAATGAGAATGCGCCTAGTGGCATAGTGCTTTGGAGAGGTGCACCTAGTAGCACACTGCTCTGGACTAGAGGCCTTCTTCTCTCTTTAGGGCGCGCCAGTGCGCGGTGACAATGTGCCTAGTGGCACAGTGCTCTAGAGAGGAGCGCTTTAGGTGAGCCTAGTGGCGCACTTCACTAGTTTGCTGGATAGGTCTTTTGCAGGGGTGCCAGTGCGTGCTTTGAGGGGCACTAGTGTGCACTGTTTGCTTCATGCTGCCTTTGCTTCATGTTGTCTTTCCTTTGAGGCTTCTCTGAAGACTTTGTGAGAACAAATTCCTAAGTCTAACCCAGATACATTGAGACCCCATTCACTCTAATCTCACTCAATACAAGAAGAGATAAAGCTCTCACATTAGAAGACACAAAATAGACCAATATACCTAACAAGTTGAAAGGTGGTAGATGGTGGGAAGGATGCACTGGCCTATCCAGTAGCTAGGGCACAGTATGCATGCCAAGCATATTATCTTCATTACATGGTCCATGCCTTATAATTGATTTATGAGTGTTTGATCCAGTCGGACTTGTTCAAATTCATTTCAATTTTGAATGAAGTTCTTTCAATTTCATAGGTTAAACTCTAGTTATAAGCTATTTAAATTTAGTGGAATCTATGAATTTAGTATATCCAATGGGCACTACCAAAAAAAAGCTTTTGCGACAGCATATGCCATCACTAAAAATCTAAAACCTGTCACTAATAATTTTGAAAAAAGGTCTTTGCGGCTTTGTCATCCGTCACTATACTTTTGGCGATGTGGTTGGGTGATACTTTAGATGGGTCGCCAAAATATTTGGAAAAAGGCCTTTTTTAAAAAATATTTTTTTATATAATTCATCGATAATTTTTGTAATTCCCTGTTTCTCCAAAAAATATATACATTTAACCAACAAAATTAAGAATTCAAATAAAAAAATTTATCCATTCATTCAAACCCAAGTATTTACTGTTTTAATTAAAAACCTTTTGCGACGGTTGATATGCCGTCCGTCATGCACTATCTGTTGCAAAGGCATGTCAACGGTCTCAAATAGCCAACGCAAATAATGAGTTGATGCCTTTTGGAGGTCAAAACAGTGTCATTTTGTTCAACCTTTTGTGATAGAAATATTTGGCGTTGCAAATGAAATTTTTTTGCTCTGGCCAGATAAATTGCCGATGCAATAGCGCAATTAGCAAGCAAAAATCTCTGTAGCAAAAGAGCAATTTTTTAATAGTGAAGGTATACTTTTTGAGAAAAAAGTGGAATCCGTGAATTTAGTTTTCATTCAGGCCAACTCAAATTCATCACGCTCCTCCCTTTTGAAACGTTGCCTGTGTTTCACAGTTAGGTCTCATCCGTAATGGATATATTTGACCCATCCAATATTGACCCTTGAAATAGAAAAAAAATCTTATGCTCAATAAGCAGTTCTCTGTAAATGTGAACACAACAAAATATGGCATGTTCTTGTAATTGGGACTTAATTTAAGCTTGATCAAATCTGATTGTTAGGATTGTCAATCTGCCAATCAACTCTCCATTTCTGCCGGGACAAGAAAAAGGAAATGTCTAGGAGCCAGGAAAATTGGATGGGATCCCTCTGCGTCTTTACTTATTTTCTATAATTGATGGCTTTTAATTAATTAATTCAAGATTATAAAAGTTAATTTTGTGTACCAAAATTCATAGACTTCGTTTACCAAGAACTATTAAAAAAATAAAAAGTACGTCGGAATGCAAAGAAAAGAGAAGGCAAAAAGATTCAAAAGGATAGTTTGAAACACAAAAGTTTAGTAGACGAGAAGAAAGGTGAAATAAAGAAATTAATGTGTCTGAATCTTTGCTAATGGTTTCTCTAACTAAACGTTCTATAAATTTCGTTTGATCCCATGCACGAAGAAATCAAAGTGCATCATCACCTTCACTTACGAAAATTGAAGCATTCCACTTATGGGTTCAGTAGTGTCTTCTTTTTTTGTCCACATTATTGCTCTCTTGTTTTTGTGCTCTCGCTTTCCTTACGATGTAACCAAGTCGGTGCATGGTGGGAACAAGATCGACCGATTGGCCTTGCTTGCATTCAAGGCCGAAGTAACGAACGATCCCTCTAAGGCTCTAAGCTCATGGAACAATTCCATCCACTTTTGCCAGTGGCTTGGCATAACATGTGGCCGCCGGCACCAGAGGGTCATTGCGTTGGATCTGCATAGTCGACAATTGATAGGGTCCATTTCACCTCACATCGGAAATCTAAGCTTTCTTGGAAAATTATGGTTGGCTAACAACAGCTTCATTCACATAATCCCTCCAGAAATCGGCCATTTGCGAAGACTGCGACACTTGTGGTTGCACAATAATTCAATTAGCGGTGAAATTCCTGCTAATATATCCGGTTGCGGTAACCTCGTTAGCTTGTATCTTTATAGGAACAAGCTAGAAGGGACGATTCCTTTTGGGGTTGGTTCTCTGTCTAAGCTCGTATCAATGTCTATTTCCACAAACAATTTAACAGGAGGTGTCCCTCCGTTTCTCGGCAATCTATCATCTCTTCGACAATTTGCTGCAGCTGAAAATCGTATTAGTGGGAATATCCCTTATGCTTTAGGCCAGTTGACAAACTTGGAAGGTCTTGGGTTGGGGGGCAATAGATTGTCTGGTACTATTCCTCTCTCAATCTTTAATCTCTCTGCTATCACGGCATTTGATGTGTCAGATAACCAAATTCAAGGGACTCTTCCCTCGAACTTGGGTATAACTCTATCAAGTCTTCAATTCCTTAGCATTTCAGAAAACCTGTTTACTGGGTCCATTCCTGTTTCCATTTCCAATGCCTCTAAACTAGAAAAACTTCAATTTTCAAGTAATGAACTTAGGGGAAGAGTGCCGAATTTGGAGAAGCTGAATAATCTGTGGTGTTTATTCGGTGCTGGGAATTATTTGGGATCTGGGGAAGCTGATGACCTAAGCTTTCTCTCCTCTTTGACCAATGCCACTGATTTAGGCATGTTGGTTCTAGACTATAACAATCTCGGAGGGGTGTTGCCTAAATCCATCTGCAATTTTTCGTCTAATCTTGCTTTTCTTTCCCTAAGCAACAAATATCTGGGAGCATCCCAACTGAGATAGGGAATCTGGTTGATTTGGGGTTCCTTCGTCTGGATTTCAATCAATTGACAGGTAACATTCCTAATAGTATTGGGAAGCTTCAAAAGCTAGTGATTTTTGCACTCTCAAACAATAAATTTTCTGGGACCATCCCATTGTCTTTCGGGAACTTAACTTTGTTAAGCAGCCTTTATTTAGAAGAAAATCATTTCCTTAGTAGCATCCCTTCAAGCCTTGCGAAATGCCAAAATTTGGCAGAAATAACTCTTTCTCAAAACAACCTTAAAGGCACAATACCCCCACAAATTTTCAGTCTCTCAACATTATTGGTTATAGACCTATCTCAGCACCATTTGACTGGTTTCTTTCCTGTGGAAGTTGGAAATTTGAAAAAGATAGAAATACTGGATGTTTCAAGCAACATGTTGTCTGGTATAATGCCAAGCACCCTTGGTAGTTGCATAAAATTAAGATTCTTAGTTATGGAGGGTAACAACTTCCATGGGATGCTTCCTTCATCTTTGAGTTACGTGAGAGGTATAGAGCATTTAGATCTTTCTCGCAATAATTTATCAGGCCAAATTCCAGACTATTTGGAGGGATTCGTCTTTTTGCAGAACTTAAATCTGTCATTCAATGATTTTGAGGGTGCAGTACCGAAAGCAGGCATCTTTACAAATGCAACTGAAATTTCTCCTGAGGGAAATAAGAAGCTTTGTGGGGGGATAGTCGAATTACAACTTCCCAGTTGCATACACCCAAGATCTAAAAAGAAAATATCAAGTCTTACCTTGAAACTAATAGCTCCCATAGCTTGTGGGCTGTTAGGATTGATGTTGGTGTTCCATTTCTGGATTCTTCATTGGTTCAGAAAAACATGTGAAGTAGCTTCCTTCAGAATTCTAGGGAATCCATTTCTGAAAGTGTCCTATCAAAGCCTACTCAAGGCTACTGATGGGTTCTCTCCTACCAACTTGATTGGGGTGGGCAGTTTTGGTTCAGTGTATAAAGGAGTTTTGGATCAAGGTGGAAAAATAGTTGCAGTGAAGGTGCTGAACCTTCAATTTCATAGAGCTTCCAAGAGTTTCAAAGCCGAGTGTGACGTTTTGAGAAGCATCAAACATCGGAATCTTGTAAAGGTGCTCACAGCATGTTCAAGCATTGATTATCAAGCTAATGATTTCAAAGCTCTAGTTTATGAGTTCATGGTCAATGGGAACCTAGAAAAGTGGTTGCATCCAGATGAGAACGAAGGTGAAGCGCATGAGGAGTCAAGGAATTTAAACCTTCTGCAGAGGTTAAATATTGCCATCGATGTTGCTTCTGCAGTTGATTATCTTCACCATCATTGCCAGGAACCAATAGCTCATTGTGATTTGAAGCCGAGTAATGGTCTTCTGGATGATGAAATGACTGCACACGTAGGTGACTTTGGGTTGGCAAGATTCCTTCCACGAGCCACATGCGACTCCGTTGCATATCAATCAACTTCTATCGGCATAAGAGGATCCGTCGGTTATGCCGCTCCAGGTAATTAATGCACTTTTTATGACATTGAGTTTGCCTACTTTCACTCACTGAATTAGAGCTGATTGTTCTTTGGTTTCAACCCTGCACAATGTCTCATTTGGTCTCAAAAAACCACACGAATACCTGCTTCTCTTTGGGTTCACTGGATTTTGTAAATGTAGCACCCAAAACATTGGAATTTACTTATTTCTGTTTTTTATAGCAAAATTTTTCAAAGAGGAAAGCAGAAAATACTATCAGGTTCTTTGCTATGTCAATCAAGCTGATAAATTTTTGTTCTTTCCTTTTTCGGTAAAGAAGCTGATAAAATATAGAAGACCTAATCTACTGTGTTGACCATGTGTGATGGATGAATCGCAGAGTATGGCATGGGAAATGAGGTGTGAACATCTGGTGATATGTACAGTTACGGCATCCTATTATTGGAGATGTTTACAGGGAAGAGGCCCACTGACAACATGTTTAGCACGAATTGCTTATCCAAAACTGCTTCAACAAAGACACGAGGGGGAGGCGAGCTGGAGCAGCAACATAACCGGGAATCAGAGCCATGCCACCAGTCACAAAATTGAGGAGTGCTTGATTTCAATATTTAGAGTTGGATTTGGTTGTTCAGGGAATTTCCGAAAAACCGCATGGACATTAAAGATGTTATAACTCAGTTGCATGGGATCAAGAAGAACCTTGGAACTGGTCACGCACACAGAGGCAGAGGAGCTACAACTACAATTCGACCTTGATCAGGTTTGACTCTGCCATTGTCTCAGTAACTCTGCACTTTAGCTGATGTTTTGCTGCTATAATTAAAAAGAATCCATTATCAGGTACATCCATTTCATAAATTCTGCATGCAATTAAGCTCTAAACTATTCAATGACATACCAAAAACATTAATTTCCAGGCTGCTACAGCTTATTATACTTGTGCCTCTTTTTTTCTTTTTTGCCCCGTTCATGTATATCAGTTACAAATGTCTGGAGATCTAATTACGTTATCTCTTTTCTCAGGTACTTGATCCCTGATTAGTCCTGAAGCTATTAGGTTCACTCAACGAGTATGCTGTCCCGCATCTGATATTTTTCTTCGTTTTATTTTGTTTTATTTCCTTCTTTCGTGTTTTTAGTTTGTTTCCGCCTTGCAAAATTCTCGTCCAAGTGTGCTCTAAGAAGGCTATTGAAAACGTTGTTATTGTTCTTTCAATTTTTCTGTTTCTCGTACTTTGATTAATTAATTTCAAAACTAACATGAGAAGAAAAAACGTTCCCTTAATTCATTCTCATGGTTCTATAAATGTGATTTTCATTATTATGGAAAGCAAGTGTCAATGCTTTGGTTAGTATATTCCATTGGAGATTGGAGTCTACTGGTAATTGACATTGTTATGGCTGATTTGAGTCTACTGAATTTCATTATGATTGGGGTGTTATCAGCCTCGCTCTGTTTGGTAATAATCCAAAACTTGGGGGAAGCAATCTTAAGTCAAATGAAGCCTTGCTACCATAATTGAAACTGAAAGAAATCCTTCCCGGCATACAACCATTTCATGAATTTTGCATGCTATCAAACTCAAAAAGGACATAGGAAACGGCCACTGATTTGTGTTGACATTATATGCCTTCATATATTTATCTAATCAGGTACGGACCTATAACTAGACGGTAGGGGGTCACGCCCCCTACTTTGAAAAAACCACTTAATATGGTGGCTCCCTCCCCGGCCTCTTTAGTTTGTGTAATTTTTCAAAGTCTTAATCCTCTCAAAGATGGAATCTCGGTTCTGTCCCTGCAACTAACTGTCAAGAAAATGACTTGCCAAGTGTTGCACCTCTTCTTGACTGTAATATCATGTCTATCGTAGCTGTTCTAATTACTCTCTTATAAGAAAGTGCCCCAAAGTCCTGGTAAGTTCAGAAGTTGTTGGTTAACTTAGCAACTGTACAATGCCAAAATTTTGCTGCCCCTTGTTAGTGCACAAATTCTGTGGACGAAGAGGAATATAGTAAAACTGCTTCAAAGGGCATTATTCAATTGCTTTTCCTAAGACAATATTCGCTCCCATTAGTTCTATAAATCCGGTGTGCACCAAGTAATCAATAAAATGAAGCCAAGTCAACTCTAATGTCTGACTATGTTTTGCACAAACGAAACCAAACTCAAATACCTTTTACAAGTCGATCTGTCACGAATTGGAAATCGAACTGCATAAAACCGACTTCAAATAAAAATAAACAGAAATAAATTTCTGATGACAAAAAGTCTTATGCCTCAGAAAGAGATGAATTATTACAGAAATGAAGTGTGTAACATTTATAAATGTGTTACTTTTTCTTTTCATTTTCTATTGTGAGATTCATTACATAAGTCATGTAGAAGCTTTCTTAAAACAAGTCGAACTGAGGGTAGGGATTAGCCAGTGGCAGTGGCGCCCCACCCCTAATTGTGGTTATGAATTTAACTCAACCTCCCCCTCACTCACGGCTTTGACCATGTAATGTACTAAAAAAAAAAAACCAAAATTCATTTTGAAAGCACACTAAAGACATTATATGTATGCATATATATACATATATGTCTTATTGCCATCACCTCTGCCAGATAAATCCTAATTCCTTCTTCCAAATTCTTAATTTATCTCCAGCATGCAACTTTTCTAGTTTAAATATACTTTAAGAAAACTATTGCTGACGTGCTTTTTTATTTCTCCTTCGCGGTGGACTTCCACGGGCTAAAAAGAAAATAAGAACATACTTGGATTTCCAGATTTTTTCTGATGCAAACCATATTGTTAATTTTTTTATATCTTTATCTATTTTTTTTTCACTTTCACTGAAACTAAATCATTACAATACCTACTCAAAACGTGTTTATGTGATTTATTGGTAGGTATAGATTAAGACAAAAATGGTATCAATGAATTTAGTTTTCTTGTAAAATCATCGTGGTTCTACCTTTCATCTCTGCTATGTTTTACAGTACTACACAATTATAAGATCCTTATAGAATTTCTATATAGAATAATATGATTGAACGAGAGTCTTACACTTTAAAATAAAAAAAAAAAAACTCATCGTGATGGTTGTTAATTATAAAATATCATTATCACATCGTCCAGTAAAATTTTCTGTACAAATTTTCTTGGAAAAAAAAAGTATTTTCCTGTCTCTTGTTAGAGATGCAACCTTATGCTTACTATAGAATTTTCCCAATTAAGATCCGCAAAATTGTAGTTTCCCTATGGCTTTATTTGTTCAATTTTCCTATTTGCAGAAGTGATGAATGAACCATTAACTCCTTATTTTCCAGAGATTATACTTAATTATTTTTTCAATCCTCATACATAAGTAGAGAATAATTGGTATTTTGTAACAAGAGCATGCCCAGTATCTAGTACAGGGGCAGACTCGTATCTCTAGCTTTAACTCTTCTTAGCAGTGTTGAAAGTCAACACTAATTTTATCTAGAATCTCCTCTCTCTCTCCAGAACCTTCTCCATCTAGGTTATCTCTTTCTCTATTTAGAATATTCTAGCAGCCTCACTTGAATATGTGGCTATCATTTCATGCGTAAGTCGGTTCCACCGATTTTGATGTCTATGTAAGGAAGCCTTGGCTTCCTTCATATGTAAGCCGTGAGTCATAGAAGTATGCTAGAGTGGCTTCCTTCATATGTAGTTCCTGTGACATTTGTTGAGGTTATCTTACCCTTCTCGTGTTATGAAAGATGCTCTCAGCACGAGTGAGGATTTACCGTTTCCTGACGGGTTTGCGGCGCTCCTTAGGTGCAACCTTTTATCTGCACCGAAAAAAAGAAAATGTGTTGTGAGTGAGCTAGTGAGGTGTAAAGCTTAGGTGTGCTAGTGTGTGTGTGGTGAGCAGTGAAGTCACCTAAGTTAGTGTGCGACTTGTGAACGTGCTAGAGTGTTTTTGTGTATTAAAAAAAATGCTCAAGCATTTAGCGCATTTATTTTACTAGTGATTGTTTTATTTTAATAATATTCTTTTGTACACTTGAGCATTTTGTGCACTCTGACTCAACAATTTGGTATTGGAGGTGCATACTGAACAAGCCGGCTGATGCTAGAATTTTTTTAATTTTTTATATAACAAATGTCGTGACTACTTTTACCCATAATCATTGTTATGAGTGAAACGTCAAGTTTGATAGATTTATAATTAAAAATTATTATAATAACTATTTTGTTTTAAAATAAAATTTTTTTATTAAAATACATCATTTTATATAAAAAATTTATATGACTGTTTTGTTTGTACAAGATTTCATTTTATATAAAAAATTTATATGACTGTTTTGTTTGTACAAGATTACATTGTGTCAATCTTGTAGAATTCACACCCTCCCACTCCCCAAAAAAATGCCGAAGTACTCCATAGTAAGCGTAGCTGGCTCCACCAATCTAATCAAGCTTTATTAATGGTTGTTGGATCTTCAATCATGCTAGGCAATTTCCCATTTCCAGAACAGACAAATGGATCAATATCAATCTGTTGGAAAATTTTCCATCTCCACGAGGACCAGAAAAAGGGAACATATAAACATCCAGTCACCACCAAACACAAGAAGATTGTGCTAGAGATTCTGCAAGTTTCCATACCTGACCCGCAAAATAATCAAAAGGGGAAAAAGGATTGAATTCAAGTCTGTTTGGACACAAACTTCAAAGAAAAAAGAGAATCGTAATTTATATATAGTGATGATGCGGTGAATTTGTACGTCCTTCCCGGCCTCTGATGCAAACTGTTTGGGTGATGAATCATCTTGCTTGAGACACCGGTGTGGTGTCTGCCAAAGATACTCCGATGCCAAAGTTAGGCTAAAGATAAATGGACAAAGTAACAATGTTCAAGGGTTGATGTATCTCGTACTTTTTTGGAGATGATGACTGCCCTTTTTATAAGAGTGCTGACTTGGATCGTGGGCACCTTCATGGAGGAGCCAATCGTGCCCTCAAATTATGCATCCACCATCGTGGGGATGCATCGTGTCTTGATATTAGACTCCATGGACCATGGCCCCAGTCGTGGGGGAGCCATCCTAATCATGGGATCGTGGGGATTGATCATCAGGAAAGAATCTCGAAGTGCCTCAATGGTGGTGCCTGGTATATTGCTGGAGCTCTACCATTTCAGGTCTGTTAGCAGGCCTGGTCTGGAAGAAAGTTCGGGAGTCCGGGTCTAGAGACGTAGACCGAGCTCATCTGGTCTATCCATGGGGGGGGCGGGGGCAGACCAGCTACATTTGTCGTATTATCAAACGCCCCCAATTCCCTTGGCAACCCAGGTCAGCCAGTGGGAATTTCAAAAAGTCATGGGGCGCAGCCCCAGAGGTGCATTTATGGGGCAGTGAAACCATCATGATTACTATGCCTGCCGAATCGACACGACCCTTGGCGTTCATGCCACGTGGCTTCGCAGGGTTGGCCTCGTATATCGATTGGACGTTACCAACGTCAACCGTTCGATCTGAGAACCCTGGGCAGATCCACACCGTTGATTTCGAAAAGAAGGGTCCTATAAAACCTTGGCGATTCACCAAAGGGCCCTTCGTTTTGCACGTCTTTTTCAGGTTATTCGGCGAGTGATTTCTCTCATTTTCTTCCCCTTTTCTTCCGCCATTGTTGGTTGTTTGAAGCGAACTCAAACCTTCTTCTCAATCTTTCTGCTCATCAAGGTATTCAAGGCGTGTGGGTATATGTTTTGGCTTTTACAGAAGGCCATCTGGTATTACGAGTGGAGAGCCAGGGCCACTTATCCTTTAGGGTTCATAGGCAACCCCTCCTTTGTCGAGTCTGTGTATTGGGTGTCTTAGAGGCTTCCAGATCTACTTTCGCAACCTTACGCAAAATAGAAGACCCTAGGATCATGAACCCCCACCCAATCGCCCTGTCATCCAACTTTAAGCGTACTGCTTCGATGGATCTGGATAGGGTTAGGCCAGACGAGGCTTCGAGTGGCTCCGTGAACTACTATGTGGCCGATATTGGGGATGTTACCCAAGAGGTGAGGCTAACGAGGGAGAGGAGCCTTATGGCCATTATGGGCGCCTTTGAAAGTGCCCCCATGGCTGTGGCCGAGGTCGGAGCTGGGTCGCCCTCTGCCCCAAAATGTAGGTACGAGGCAAGGCATTTTGCCTCTATTCTAGATGGGGCGAAAGTGAAAAAGCTCTAGTCTACCTACCAATTCCCCGCCTTCATGAGTTATAGAATGCCTGGGGGCGAGGACAGAGTGTGCTTCCCTCGCCCTGGTGAGATCACGGTGTACGAGAGTGCACTGACCGGGGGCTGAGGTTTCCCATTGCCCCTCCTATTAGAGGAGTCTTAAGTCGGGCCAGGCTAGCTCCTGGGTAGCTCATGCCTAACTCATGGCGCATACTCGTGGGTTGTGCAGCCTTGTGGCAGGTTGCTACTAACAAGAAGGAAATCCTGACCCCAAAAGATTTCTTTTTCTGCTACAAAATAACCGAGAGTGAGAGCTCAGGCTGGTATTACTTCTCAGCGCGGGACGGTCAGCCAGCTCCAATAACCAATCTCCCAGTATCCCACAAGCACTGGAAGGAAAAGTATTTCTTTGTGTATAGCGAGGGTATGGAGATTGCCCACTGGGAGGATGTGACCGACCAGACCCCTCGCATACCCAAACAATGGGGTAGACTAGGTAGGAAGGCTAAGCGTCTTTCGTGCTTTTATGCTTGATCCCTTCTTAAGGTAGTGGTCTGACCATCATCCATTTTTCTTTTACTCAACACGCCTTCTTGTGCTGGAGGACGAGTCGAGGGAAGGCCGTTTAACGAGGGTGAGGGAGCACCCAGTCAAGAATTGGGCGCCCCTTGTAATTGGTGAGAGTCTGGCAGGCTACCTCTTAGGTCCAGACCCTTCCATCGAAGCCCTTCGCGCTGAGAGGAGTGAGTCTGGTATGTCTGTTGCAACTGCTTTCTAATGCGACGGCATTGATTCCTGCTTTGTGTGCTTTTTAGGACAGGAATCGAACATGTGCTTCGACAAGAGGAGCATGGGTTCCTCTACTAAGAAGAAATTCGAAGAAATAGAGAGGGCAAAGGCCGCTGGAGAGAGACCTAGCAAGCGCCATCGGCCCAGCTCTAGGGGCAAGTCCGTTGAGCAATCCCCTGACAAGGGTCCTGTGGTGGTTAGTCCCCCCACCGTAGCTAAGGCTTCATCTGCTACCCAAGCACCTGGTCAGTCTTCCAAGTTTGGCGCTGGAATGCCTCCGCCTGCCGCAGCATCACCTACGGGCCCACCAGCTCCAGCTCAGGAGGGCGAGCCCTTTATTGTGGAAGATGTCCAAGCTGCTTGGGAGAGGATGTAGCAATTCATCAGTATGGAGGATGTTGGTCCCTTCGCCAACTAGAGCAATGGCCAACTGACAAAGAGCATGAACTATGATGCTGTGAAGGTGATGATTCTGGTTAATTTTTGTTTTTCATCTGACTGCTCTTGTTTATTAATACTGATCCTCCCATCCTTTTGCAGTTGCATGTGAAAGCGCTCTTCCTGTTTACCCACTTGAAGA
Organism: Euryodendron excelsum; assembly: GCA_033060915.1. Lineage (NCBI taxonomy): Eukaryota > Viridiplantae > Streptophyta > Magnoliopsida > Ericales > Pentaphylacaceae > Euryodendron > Euryodendron excelsum. Next base: position 9,516,054 of record CM065390.1, on the reverse strand, counting down.
CGAAGACGAAGACGAGTGAGAGCTCCAAGAAAGGCCAAGTCATTGAGACCTTGACCGGGACTATCAGTAGTCTGGTGAAGAAAGTCAAGGATGTTGAGGAATCTAAGGTAGTCGATGAGGCAGAGAAGACTGCCGTGCTGGACGAATCAGCTAAGCTCAAGAAAAAGGTTGAGACTCTGACTTTTGATGCTCAAGCCTTTGAGGCAATTAGGGACCCCCTTACTCTGAGGGTAGCTAAGCTGGAGGGGCAACTAAAAAATGCTCGAGATGGTGTTGTGGAAGAGTTTAAAGCAGGGGTAGCCTTCCAAGACGAACTCAGCGAGGCTTATATAGAAGATTTCGTTGATGTTAAGGTTGCAGCAAAGAAGCTTTTCCCAGACCTGGACTTCTCTACCTTGAAGTCGTCTGATGACACTACCTCCCATGCGCCTGGTGTGGAAGACCAGACCCCTGCAGTAGAAGAGGGGGATGAAACCCAATCCTGATCTTATTAAGAGACCCAAAACCCTTGTATAGATTTTTTTTTTTTTTTTTACTGCCTTTGTAACCGCTTTAGATCAATAAAAATTTCTTTCACCAATTCTTCATTTCTTGCGTCTGAATGCTTTGTGATGAATAGTTTGCATGAATTCTTTAACTAGCCCTAAGGGACTTTAGTCATTCTGGTCAGCCGAATGAACTGACCATGGTGTTAAGTTGGTTTGAGAACCTTAGTCTGGTAAATCTTGGGGGACTGACCAGTTGGATTTAGTAGCATTGGGGCCTTTCAGCTTGTTCGGTCAGTCTTAAGAACTAACCAGTTGGGCTTAGTAGCCTCGTGGCTTTCGGCTTGTTCGGTTAGCCTTAGGGACTGACCAGTTGGGCTTGGTTGCCTTTCGGCTGGTCTGGTCAGTTTTGTGGATATACTAATTGGGCTTAGTAGCCTTTTGGCCTTTCGGCCTTTCGGCTGGTGTGGTTAGTCTTGGGGACTTACCAGTTGAGCTTTGTAGCCTTGTGGCCTTTCGGCTGGTTTGGTCAATCTTGGAGACTGACCAATTGGGCTTAATAGCCTTATGGCTTTTCGGCTTGTTTGGTCAGTCTGGGGGATTGACCAATTGGGCTTGATAGCTTTGTGGCCTTTCGGCTGGTCTGGTTAGTCTCGGGGACTGACCAATTGGGCTTTGGAGCCTTGTGGCTTTTCGGCTTGTTTGGTCAATCTGGGAGACTGACCAATTGGGCTTGATAGCCTTGTGGCCTTTTGGTTGGTTTGGTCAGTCTCGGGGACTAACCAGTTGGGTTTTGGAGCCTTGTGGCCTTTCGGCTAGTCTGGTCAGTCTTGGGGACTGACCAGTTGGGCTTTGTAGCCTTGTGGCCTTTTGGTTGGTTTGGTCAGTCATGGGGACTAACCAGTTGGGCTTTGGAGCCTTGTGGCCTTTCGGCTAGTCTGGTCAGTCTTGGGGACTGACCAGTTGGGCTTTATAGCCTTGTGGCCTTTCGATTGGATTGGTCAGTCTTGGGGACTGACCAGTTGGGCTTAGTAGCCTTGTGCTTCATGGGTCATGCGAGTAGACGATCGTTTTGGGAGCCTCAAAGAGCAAAATTTTCATTAATGAAGGCTAGTTACATCAAGCGTAGTACTTTCTCAGGTGCTCAGCATGCCAAGGGTTGGGGAGGTTTATGTCGTCCGTTCAGGTCAGCCAGTAGGTTCCTTTTCTGGAGAACCCCTTAACTGTGTATGGCCCTTTCCAATTTGGCCCGAGTTTGCCGTCACTAGGCTTCCTGGTTTACTGGTTGACCCTCTTGAGTACCAAATCTCCTGCTTGAAATGCCTTGGGTTTCACTATTGCGTCATGATACCTGCGCATTCTCTGTTGATAGGCGGCTACCTCCATGGCCGCTTGCAATCTTCTTTCTTTGAGTAGATATAGGCTCACCTCCAGGGCTTTGTTGTTAGACTCAGGTTCGAAGTGTTTGACCTTGGGGCTATGCAGACCTATTTCCACAGGGATGACTGCTTCCACTCCAAACGTCAAGGAAAAGGGGGTATGCCCCGTTGCCACCCTCTTGGTTGTTCTGTAAGCCCAAACAATGTTGGGAAGTTCCTCTGCCCATAAGCTCTTCGCCTTTTCCAACTTTACCTTGATAATGTTAAACAAAGTCCTGTTGGTGACTTCCACTTGGTAGTTGGCTTAAGGGTGTTCTAGGAAAGAAAAGTGAAGGCTGATCTATAGGTCTGAACACATCTGTCCGAACTACCCTCCCCTGAATTGTTTCCCATTATCTGTGATAATTACCTTGGGTATCCTGAATCTACAGATGATGTTCTTCCATAGGAAATTTTTCATTTTCTGCTCAGTGTTGGTGGCAACCGCTTCAGACTCGGCCCACTTGGTGAAGTAGTCTACAGCCACCACCACAAACTTGGTCTGACCTTTTCCCAAAGGCAAAGCCCCCACTATGTCAATTCCCTATTGGGCGAAAGGCCAAGGGCTCTAGATGGGCGTCAGCTCCTAGGGCGATTGCCTTGGGATGTTTGAAAACCTCTAGCACTTGTCACACTTCCTCACGAAATCTTGGGCACCCCTTTCCATCGTGGGCCAGTAGTAGGCTGCCCGGAGGATCTTCTTAGCCAGAGGTCTCCCTCCTGAGTGGTTGCCACGGACCCCTTCGTGCATTTCTCTCATAACGTAATCAGCGTCTGCTTTTCCTACACACTTTAGCCAGGGCAGGGTGTGTCCCCTTTTATACAGAATATCGTTGATGAGGGCGTACCTGCAGGCTCTGTACTAGATCCTTCTCACCTCAACTTTGTCTACTGGTAAGGATCCACGCTCTAAGTAGCTTCTGATTGGTGTTGCCCACTCCGCTTCTTGTTCTACCTGGAGTATTTCTGGGTTCTGAATGCTTGGCAAATCTAGCACTTCCATGAGGACTCCAGGGTCATCCTCTTGAGACAAGGCTATCATAGCCAGTTGATCTGCCTCCTCATTCTGCAGTCTTGGTACTCTTTCTAGTAGTATTTTGGAGAATTTTCTGGCTAGGCTTTCGGCCATTTTGCAGTATTCTTGTATCTTTTCTCCCCTAGCCTCATATTTGCCTTGGACCTATTCTACCACAAGTTGAGATTCACTGCGCACCAGGCTTTGTATTCAACCTCGTTATTGGAGGCAGGAAATTTGAACTTGACAACACATTTGAGTTTGTGTCCTCAGGGGTGACAAGGATGACCCCAACCCCACTTGCTCTTTCAGTGGAGGAGCCGCCAATATTGCGCACCCGTTGGGGCTCCAGGGTATTGTCAGTGGGGTAGGTTACTGGGTGGGTGAATTCAGCGATGAAGTCTACTATAGCCTGTCCCTTAATCACCAATCTTGGTCTGTACTGGATGTCAAATTGGCTGAGTTCTATGGACCATTTGACAAGTCTTCCCAAGGTCTCCGGCTTGTGGAGAATCTTCTTCAATGGCTGGTTTATCAGGACAACTACTGTGTGGGCCTGGAAGTATGGCCTCAACCTCCGTGCTGAAGTTACAAGGGGGGGCCAGCAGCTCCATTTTGGGGTTTCGCTCCTCGGCGCCCCTCAGGGCCCTACTTGTGTAATAGACAGGCTTTTGGACTCCTTCCTCTTGCCTAACCAGGGCTTAGCTCACTGTTATGTCTAACACGGCGAGGTAAAGATAGAGTTCTTCACCTTCCATGGTTCGGCTCAGCAGTGGTACTGAGCCCAGATATCCTTTAAGTTACTGGAAATCCTATTCACATTTGAGGGTCCACTTGAAAACTTTATGCAGAATTTTAAAGAAAGGAAGGCATTTATCTGTTGATCAGGAGATGAATCTGTTCAGCGCTGCTACTCTGCTAGCCAGTCTTTGAACTTCCTTGGTGGATGTTGGGAATTGCATGTCTAGTACTACCCTAACTTTTTTGGGGTTAGCCTCTATCCCCCAGTTGGAAACCATGAACCCCATGAATTTGCCAAATGCTACTCCAAATGCACATTTGGAAGGGTTCAGCTTCATCTTATAGGTTCGCAAGTTCTTGAACGTCTCTTCTAGATCTGTCAGGTGGTTGGTGGCTTGCTTGCTTTTTACCAGCATGTCATCTACGTAGACTTCTATGTTTCTTCCAATTTGATTTCTGAACATGCGGTTAATGAGCCTCTAGTAGGTTGCTCCGGCATTTTTGAGGCCGAACGGCATCACTTTGTAGTAGTACATACCTCTTTATTTGGTTATAACCTGAGAAAGCATCCATGAAGGTTAGCATTTCATATCCAACTGTTGAGTCCACTAGCTAATCTATTATGGGTAATGGGAAGCTATCCTTCAGACATACCATGTTCAGGTCAGTGAAGTCCCTGCACATCTTCCATTTCTTGTTCGCCTTTTTTACCATCACCACATTGGATAGCCAAGCGGGGCACTGGGCCTCCTTTATGAAGCCAGCTCTGGTTAATTTCTCGACTTCATTGGCTACTGCCTTGTCGAACTCTGGGCCGAAGGTCCTCCTTTTTTGCCTGACTGCTTTTACCGTTGGGTCTATGTTTAGATGATGGGCAATAACCCGGGTATCGATACCCAGCATATCCTCATGAGACTAGGCAAAAACATTGGCGTTTTGCTTGAGGAAAGACCTCAATCCCTCTTTGAATTCCTCGGGGGCTGTCGTTCCGATTTTTACTATCTTGGTTTGGTCTTGCCGTCCGACTACGACCTCCTCGAGTTCTTCTACTGGTTCTCCCGTCCTGATCTCCTCTTCGTCTCTAACCTCCAGCTCCCCAATCAGCATGGCCTCTTTGGTCTCCCCCTTGAGGGATGCCATATAACACTCTCTGTCGGTCTGTTGATCACCCCTGGCCTCCCCAACTCCTTAGGATATGGGGAACTTGACCTTCAAGTGGTAGGTGGAAGGTATAACTTTGAATTTGTTGAGGGCTGTTTTTCCCACAATGATGTTATAGGCTGAAGGACAATCCACTACTAAAAACGTTACCATCTTGGTAGCTTGTTAGGGTGCAGTTCCTAGCATTATTGGTAGGGCTATGGAGCCCAAAGGTGTAACTCTGTCGCCAGTGAAGCCGAGCAGAGGGGAATTGACCGGTTGTAACTTTTCCTTGCCGACCTTTAACTGCTCGAAGGCCTTTAGGAAGAGAATGTCTGCCGAACTGCCACTGTCCACCAAGACCCTCCGAATCAAAAAATTGGACACCACTACTGATATGATCAAGGGGTTATCGTGAGGTTGGCAGATGGCCCCAACCTCTTCATCAGTGAACGTGATGGGATCATGCCCTGCCCTAGATTTTTTGGCTGACCGATCTATGGATATGACTTCCCTCTGGCTCCGGGCCTCCCTAGCGTGCCTTTTCCTCGCGGACGAAGACTCTCCTCTGCCTGCGAGCCTCCAGAGATGACCCTTATTTCGCCCATGGGTTGCTGATTTTGCCTTTCCCTTTCTGGACTTTTTCGTTCGGCCTGCCTTGGGGGCTGGTCTCGCCTCTCGTCGCGTCTACCCCCAGCTATGTATCTATCTAATCTCCCTTACTTGATCAGGTTCTCAACCTCCTGCTTAAAGTCATAACAGTCCTTTGTATCGTAGCCATGGTTTTGGTGGAATCGGCACCACTTATTGGTTTGCCTCTTCTCTGGTGGGGACCTCATCCGTCCTAGCCATCTCAGCGCTGTATCCCCTTTGATCTCGTAGAGCACTTGATCCAGAGAAGTATTTAGTGGGGTAAAGTACTGGTTGTACCTGGTTGGCTTAGTCCTATTGCTCTCTCCTCGTGGCTTCTACTCTGCCAGTCTAGGGGCTTTCACTGTCCTGTCGTCTTTCTTCTCCTCAGCCGTCCTCTTCTTGTTCAGGTTGGGGGTGGCGCTCTCTGTGTCTTCCCTGACTTTGAGGGAATCTTCTGCGTTCATGTATTTCTGTGCTCGGAGCATCAACGCAGCCATGGTTTTGGGTGCCTCCTTAGCCAGGGAGAACAAGAACTTGGGGGTTCTGACGCCTGTAATGAAAGCTACTACTGCCACCTTCTGATCTAGGTCATCCACATAGAAAGTATCCTGGTTGAAACGGGTGACAAACTCGCGCAAGGTCTCCTTCTTGCGTTGCTTAGTGTTGAACAGGGAGGTGGAGAGCCTTCTCTATCTCTGCCCTCCAATGTAATGGCTGGCGAACAACCTGCTCAGGTCCACGAATTTATCGATCGTCCCAGGAGAAAGCATGTGGAACCAAATCCGGGCTGGGCCCTTAAAGGTGGTAGGAAACGCCTTGCACATAATCTCGTCAGGAACCACCTGAAGGTCCATCAGGGCCTTATACGTCTCAAGGTGGTCCAGGGGATCTTTTGTGCCATCGAAGGACTCCAACGTGGGCATCTTGACCTTCGGGGGTAAGGACATCCTCATTACTGTTGGTGTGAAAGGCGTGTCTGTCTTGTTTACCAACTCTTCTACCGTGCTGGGGCCTTTCTCTTTCACTGCCGCAATCACTCCACCCAGTTTGGCCAGCATTTCCTTTAATTGCTCGTCTCACATTGGGTGAGTTTTGCCAGTGTGCTTCGGAAGCACCATTGTTGCCGCCTTAGACCGGTCGACGTGGCTTTGGGCTTCATCAGCAAGGATTCTAGCCCCTCTCAGGGGAGGGTTCTCCCTAGGAAATGTAGGGTCCTCTGCTCCCTCGCCGATGTCGCCTCCTCGGTTCCTTGCCGCAGGCTGGTTTGCAGGGATCGATGGGTCCTCTAGCGGTGGAGGGTCCACCATCGGCAGTGCCTCCGGTGGCGGGGGCAATCTCCTCTTCAACTATTGATTCCGAGACTGAAGCTGGTTCATGGAAGCCATCATTTTGATGATCTGCTGCTCCAAGGCAGCGATTTTGGCGGTGCTTTGCTCCTCCATTGCTTCGTCTAGCCTAATTAATGCAGCACCGGATCGGGTCAAGACCATGAAACAACTAAAGGGTCATTCCCACAGACGACGCCATCTGATGATGCAGTGAATTTGTACGTCCTTCACGACCTCTGATGCAAACTATTGGGGTGATGAATCCTCCTGCTTGGGACACTGGTGTGGTGCCTACCAAAGACACTCCGATGCCAAAGTTAGGCTAGAGATAAATGGCCAGAGTAACAATGTTCAAGGGTTGATGTATCTCGTACCTTCTTGGAGATGATGACTACCCTTTTTATAGGAGTGTTAGCTTGGATCGTGGGCATCTTCATAGGAGAGCTAATCGTGCCCTCAAATTATGCATCCACCATCAAGGGGATGCATCGTGCCTTGATATTAGACTGCATGGACCATGCCCCTAGTCGTGGGGGAACCATCCCAATCATGGGATTGTGGGGACTGATCATCAGGTGAGAATCTCGGGGTGCCTTAATGGCGGCGCCTGGTATATTGCTGGAGCTCTGCCATTTTAGGTTTGTTAGCAGGCCTGGTTTGGAAGAAAGTTCGGGAGTCCGAGTCTAAAGAAGTAGACCGAGCTCATCTAGTCTGTCCATGGGGGGGGTAGACCAGCTACACTTGTCGTATTATCATATAGTATGAGAGTTGATCCCATGCATAAATAAATCAAACGCAAAGGCTTCCCTTTGAAATATTGCAAAGGAAACTAGCTTTCAAACTCAATGGGACTTTCCAATCCCTCGATGGGCTCGTTAGTCTCATGGCCATCTATTTTGATGCACGTTATTGTGCTTCTCTTGTGATTGTGTTCAGGCTTTGGTTATAATGTAGCCACCAGCTCTATTCATGGTGGGAACGAGACTGACCGACTGGCCTTGCTTGCATTCAAGGCCCAAGTAATCGACGACCCCTCCAAGCCTCTGAGCTCGTGGAACGAATCCATCCATTTCTGCCGGTGGCTTGGTATAACATGTTGTCACGCTCCAATTTTGTAAAAGTTAAGATTTAAAGAATAAAAGGTATAGCATTAAAAAATTCATGGGTATACGTTAGATTTTAGTCAAAATAGATTTTGAAATTCATTTTTTTTATGAAATTTTTGAAACAAAATCGCATGGGTTCATTCGTATTTTAAACAAATCCAGTTTAATAAAATCTATTTAAAAACCTGTAAAAGAAAATATCAAGTCTCAAAACATCCAAACTCCAATCCAATATTCTTACATCCACAACCCATCCTCCAAACCGAACCACAAGAGGAACTAAGTTGTAGTATTTGACCAAACATAAAAATAAAACTCCGAATACAACAAAATAATAACAATATAGTCATCTGAATGAAATTTGAAATAAAAATAAAATGAAAATATAGGAGTTTAATACAACAAACAAGAAAAGTAACTAAAACTCAAAGACACAGCAATATAAGGTCAAAATATGATATAGGCCTCTAATATCCTAATCCAAGTCTCCAAGTTTGTTTGCCCGAAGGCCCACCTGCAACTGTTTTAGGATGAACATATCCACGGCTCAAATAGGAGGTTATGCTATCGAGTTAATAAAGATGAGGTGATATACACAAGTATACAGATAAGGATGCGAGAAAGTAAAGAAATGCAGTTTCTTCATCCTAACTCCCAATCCAATGCCAAATGATATGATCTAATCACACACATGAACTAATTATGTGAAAATCAAACACTTATAACATCAATCCACAAACAATTCAATCCCCAATAACAATAAGATCAAGTGAATTCTATAAGATCAAAAGTAAAATGATAGATGCATAAGTAAATAAATAAAAATATCCAAACTCACTCAAGTCCACCCCAATGCATATGCATATATGCATAACCAGCCGTATTGAGGAAGGGATACTAAGTCCACCAACAACCTCATCCGCACTTTAAGGGCTATCACCCAATCAAGTTAGGTGGCGACTCCAAATTGTTTTCCAAAAGCCCTTAATCAAATAAATTTTCAATTCAAATTTAGTCGCACTTGTCTTTTTAGGAAGATGAGTTCTAACGAGAAAATACAGTATTTTTTCCGCTTGTGTGTATATCCCTCGAGTGCGAAAAATCTGGACGCAACAGTAGAATGTGAAGAATTGCAAATTTCTCATTAATTGAAGAAGAGATTGGTGTTTGTTTACAGGAAGTATAGGAAAATGAAGAAAAATACAATCTAAACCCACTTTCTCTCTTTACAACTCGTACTAACTGAAAATCTAATCTAAAATGGAGATAGATACAAGAAATCGCGTAATTTTTTAGAGATATAGCAGCAAAATACACACAGGAATTGCTAGTATCGTATGTATGGTACTGTTCACCGTACGTATGGTTACTCATGCGCTGATTCATGCTCTCTGAAGTTTGAAAAATTGTTGCAGGCATACGTATGGTAGAAGTATGGTGGGACCACCGTATGTACAATGATTCCAACCGTACGTACGGTCAATACACTTCTCAGCTCCTTTTGCTCTAAATTCACCCGTTCTTCACTCGTAACCTGCAAAATACCCACAAACACTTATTAGAACAATTATTATACTAAAATGAGACATATATACACCCTAGTTGAACTAACAATAGCTATTTAGGGACTTTGGATTGTACTTTTTGGAGTGTAATCACCACCCCCACTTAGCTTTTACTAGTCCTTAGCAAAAAAATGCGAAAAGTAAAACAAATATGTACAGCAAGATAAACTTAACTTTTGTGGGAGTCCTGGATGCATTTAGCGTATGCATCAAATTTTTGAACCCCTAGGTTACTGTAAGCACCCCATTTTTGACCGCTCGGCAGTCTACACTCCGTCCAGACTTGTTTTCAAGTCAATATGGACATATTCCAATCGAAACCAATTCTCTAGTCCAAATTCCGTCTTTTCTTCGCTTCGCGGGCCTGTCAGGCCCAAATAGAGGCAAAATGACCAAAATGCCCTTAGGGGCATTGTCCTTTCTTATTCCAATTCCAATCCCTCTCTCGAGACAGTTTATTCCTCGAGACAGTCCGAGTAGCGAAACTACTCACAAAACTGTTAGAGTAGTGAAAATACTCACAGAACCGTTAGAGTAGCGGAAGTACTCACCAAACCATTAGAGTAGCGGAAGTACTCACCAAACCGTTAGAGTAGCGGAAATACTCACACCGTTAGAGTAGCGGAAACACTCAAAACCCAGGCACGTCTTTTCGGAGACGGTAAGACCCCTTTCCAATCCCTCTCTCGAGACAGTTTATTCCTCGAGACGGTTCCAATCCAGGCACGTCTCTTCGGAGACGATAAGACCCCTTTCCAATGCCTCTCTCGAGACAGTTTATTCCTCGAGACGGTCCGAATAGCAAAACTACTCATAAAACCGTTAGAGTAGCGGAAATACTCATAGAACCGTTAAAGTAGCGGAAATACTCACAGACCCGTTAGAGTAGCGGAAATACTCAACCGTTAGAGTAGCGGAAATGCTCACAGAGCCGTTAGAGCAGCGGAAATACTCACAGAACCGTTAGAGTAGCGGAAATACTCAGCCCCGTCCGAGTAGCGGAAATACTCCCAAATCATCAACCCCGTCCGAATAGCGGAAATACTCAGCCCCGTCCGAGTAGCAAAATAACTCCCAAATCATCAACCCCGTTCGAGTAGCGGAAATACTCACACCGTTAGAGTAGCGGAAGCACTCAAAACCTAGGTTAACACCAATGGTTGTTAGCCCACTTCGGTGGAAAAGGACCAAACTACCCTTAGGACCTTTTCCGAGACTTTCCGGTCAAGATGACCATTTTGCCCCTAGGCATCCGAACGCCCCGGGAACCACACCGGCTCTGGGTATCAAACCAGTAACCTTCTGAGAATACTTTTTATAGTATTCTCAACCTTCCTTTACCTTTCCGGATCATTCCGAGTCAGTTCTGGCCAACCCGGTACAAAATGACCGTTTTGCCCCTAGAGGGCCGGTCTCCTTCTTCGACCACACCATCTGTGGGTATCAAACCGGTAATGTCCCGAGAATATTTTTTATAGTGTTCTCGACCTTCCTTTACCTCTCCGGACCATTCCGAGTCAGTTCCGGCAAACCCGGTATAAAATGACCGTTTTGCCCCTGGTGGGCCGGTCTCCTTTTCCGACCATGCCGGCTTAGGAAATCAAACCGGCAACCTCTGGGAACATTCTAAATAATGTTTCCAGATCTCAAGTCTTCTTCCGGGATAGTCCAAGTCTGTCCCGGCAGTTTCCTAGTCCGATTGACCGTTTTGCCCCTAAAGGCTTGGTCAACCTTTCCGATCCACCTTATCTTCATTTTTCAAGTCAAATACCTCCAGGACACTGTTCTAAGTGTTCCTGCTCCTTTCCGGCCTTTCGGATCATTCCCGACTCCTTCAAATCATTCCCGGACTTTCCGGAGTCACTCCTAGTGAAGCCAGGCTAAAATTTACATGGTAGTCACTAGTACAGGCGCCCAAATCTAGTCAAAGATACGTTGCTTGCCGACCTTAATTGTTTCCTAAATGGCTGGCGTCACTAGTAGTGGCGCTAAGCCAAAAAATGGCCTGGCGCCAAGCCAAAAAATGGCCTGGCGCCACTCCTAGTGGCGCCAGTGTATAATTTGGCCTAGCGCCACTGCAACAGGCGCCAGGTTTGTCCTCCCTCTATAAATACAGAGCTTCGTTCAACGTGAAAAGGGTCTGCAAACTTAACCTAAAAATCACACAATTCGATATACAGAGCTCGAGCATCTCCTAAACCCTAGCCTCCCTAGGTTTTCCAAACCCTAGCCACTATACACAAACCCTAGACTCATATACACTCCTATACATTCCCATACACTCATACACCAACCTTCAACCCTTCTCCGAAGACTTGAAGAGCTGCCATCCAAAGCTTGAAGACAACTCTTGAAGTCTGAAGGTGAAGATCAAGACAAAGACCGAAGACCAAAGACAGCGCGGCGCACAAAATAAAGAAGACATACGGTAGGTTTTCTCTTTAATTTTCCGCACTTCCCCCCTCTCTCTTCTCTCTCCAACCAACTTGGGTTTTCTCTATTTTAATCCCTCATCTCTTTCCCCCCCTTTCTTTGCATGCTTGAAACAAGGGGATTCCCGGTCCATGTGTAGGATTGGACTATTGGAGAGTCACCGTGTCGGGGGCTTTCTTCTAGTCTAACCAAAGACCACGTGGGTTCGGCCCCCTTGATTATGTGGTGAAGCCTTAACCTTGTATGTTCACGACCCCAAATTGCATTGTGCATATCATAATCTTGCATCTTCTAAAATTCGTTTTCAAAGTTGTTTTTCAAAACGTTTTTAAACTTGTTTTCAAAATTGCATCAAAATGTCTTTTTCAAAAACTTGTTTTTAAAACCAAAATTCTAGGGTGATTCTAGCCTTTCCATGGCTAGGGTTGCTTTAAGAAAGTGTTACATTAAAAGTGACCTTTTGGTCTATATTTTCAAGTCTTGTTGTTTTCAAAACCGCTTTCCTAAAGTGGTTCTAGTCTTTTTATGGTTAGAATTGCTTTAGGAAAGTGAGATGTTTTTACACCTTCTAAAAACTCTCTTTAAAAATCTCTTCCTAAAAATCTCTTTTTCAACATACTTTCCTAAAACTCCCCTCTTCAAAATTGATTTCAAAAACTCCCTTCCAAAATCTATTTTTCAAAACTCCTTTTTTCAACTCCTTTCCAAAATCCTCTCCCCAAAATCCACTTTCTAAAAGCCTTCCCCAAAGATCTTTCCAAAAACTCTCTCCAAAAAAATCTTTCCAAAAAACTCTCTTTCCAAAATCTTCCTTCTAGAAATTCCCCTCTAGGATTTTCCTTCCAAAAACTCCCTCTTCAAACACACTTTCCAAAAACTCCTTCCTAGGATTCCCTTCTAGAAAATCAAGCCTTAGAGCCCACAATTAGGAAACCACAATTTTCTTTCCAAAAACATGATTTTCAAACTTTGCCCCAAACCTAGGTTTCCAAACTCTTTTGTTTTCTACATCAAAACTATCCTTGTTTCCAAAACCTATTTCCTACGTCAAAACTACGATTTTCCAAAACTAGGGTTTCTAGAATCTCCTTTTCCAAATCCTTGCAAAATCCTATCTTCCCTTTAGGAAACCAAATCAAATCTCATCATTTAGGAAACTAGATCCCGCCTTCCGTTTTTGGAAACAAAATCCAATCCCTTCCTAATCCAAACTTTTCTTAACTTAACTCCTTCCTAATTTCTACCTTCCTAAACCATAAGTTTCCTAAACTTAAACTTTACATCTTTCCTTAAATTTCAAAATCCAAATCTTTCCTAATTCACATCCTTCCTAATCTTGTCATTTCCTAAACCTTAAGCTTCCGAAACTTGAACATAAAAATCTTTCTTAAATTTTAAAACTCAACTTTCAAATCTTTCCTAATTCAACTCTTTCCTAAATCTACCATCTTTTCAAATCTTAACTTTTCAACCCTAAGTTTTCAAACTTTTCCTAACCTCAAACCTTTCCTAATCTCAAGATTTTCTAAAACCCTAAAACTTTCTAAATCTTGAATTTTCTAAATTTCAAATCTTTCTAAATTCTAAACTTTCCAAAACTTCAACATCTTTCCAAATCTAAGACTTTTCTAAACTCAAAACTTTCTTAATTTAAGACTTTCTTAAGTTGAAACTTTCTTAATTCAAACATTTCCTAAACTGAAAACTTTCCTTTTTCAAACATTTCCTAAAACGAAGCTTTCTTATTTTCAAAACTCCCTTGTTTTCAAAACTTTCCAAATTCAAAACTTTCCAATTTTCAAAACTTTCTTAATTCAAAACTTTCCTAATTTGAATATTTTTCTAATTTCGAAACTCTCCTAAATTGAAACTTTCCTAAAACAACACTTTCCTAAGTGAAAACTTTCTTAAACCTGAAACTTTCCTAAGTGAAAACTTTCTTAAACCTAAAACTTTCCTAAAGTGAAAACTTTCCTAAACCTAAAACTTTCTTAAATTCCAAACTTTCCAAATTTCAAAACTTTCCAAAAACGAAACCTTCCTAAAACGGACCTTTCCTAATTCGAACATTTTCTAAAATCCAATCTTTCTAAATCTTCCAGATCCAACATTCCAATCTAATCTTTCTTAATCTCAAGTCTTCCCTAGGTCTCCTATCTTTCCTAAGTCTAGGTTTCCTAAACCTCCATCTTTCCAAAATCAATCTTTCCAAAGCAAGTCCAATCTTCTCAATTTCAAATTCCAGTCTCCTCTTCTAATTTCAAATCAAATTCAATTTCCAATTCAATCTCCTTCTTCAAATCAACTCTTCTATTTTCAATCGGACTCCGATCCGAACTACGACTGACCTGATTCCCCCAAAGGGATACGTAGGCAACCTTCATAGGTGCGGTCACAATACTTTTCAAACTTTCAATTCCACCCTCATGGGTGCGGTTTTCAAAATCTATTTTCAAATCTCAAATTCCAATCAATTTTCAAATTTCAATTTCAAAATTCCTATTTTCAAATTTCTACTCTCAATTTTCAAACTTTCCAATTTCAATTCTATTTCTTCAAATCTATTTTCAAATCAAATCAATTTCTTTTCAAATCAATTTCTATTTTCCAATTCTTTCATCTTGCACTTGCATATCATGCATCATGCTAAATTAGTTTTCAAACATTGTTTTTCAAAGTGAATGGGGTTGAACTATAGTTAATTAAAGACTCCCATAGGCGAATCTAGGGTAAATTGACATGTAGGTACCGAAAGGGTGGGGTAGGGTGATAGCTTAGTGCGTCTTCCCTACACGTAACCAACCTCCGAACCTAGGATCATTGTTTTCAAAGACCAAACGGAGTTATTTTTCAAAAAGGGCTAAATATTTTTCAAAGGTTGCCAAACAACCCTTTTTCCTAAAAAAAAACCCTCTCTTGAGGATGTTTTCCAAAATCGTTTTCCAAAAACCTTAAGTGTAGTCTTCGGATTATTCTTAGTTTTTAGGTGACTTAACTCACCTTAATCAAGTTAGGTGGCGACTCCAAATATTTTTCAAAAGCCCTTTATTCAAACCTGTTTTTCAATTCAAACCTAGTCGCACTCATTCTTCTAGGAGGGTGAGTTCTAACGAGAGAGTACAGTATTTTTCCCGCTTGAGTGAGTATTCCTCGAGTGCGAAAAATCTAGGCGCGACAGTTACCCTTAGTGGACGAGTGGTGTCTCGTGAGGGCTTGCAATTATGACACGCACAAACATCATCTTGTAATCAACAATCCTAGATGTAGAACGATATAGGAGAAATGCATGGGGGTATATCACCATACTCGAAGCAATATGTCTCTACTTTCAATACAAATGAGATGAGTATACGAAAATATTATGACAAGATTCATGAGTGTGTATGTGTGTTAGGATCATACATGGTAGTTTACAATGCTTCACTTCACACCGACAATCTTAAAGCCTCGATCCAATCACTCTCCAGACATACACTCAATGAGTAATCAAACACACAGTTTATCTCACTTGGCTGCTCTTAATAAAGGAGTAAGTGTGCAAGTCATGCAAAAAAGCAAACCAAACTAAGAAAGACGATATAATGTAAGTGTATCAACTTGGCATGACTTCATGAAAGAATGTTTTATGGCATAGATATCAATTAAGCAAGATGTGTAAACAATGTCTTACATTCCATCAAAATCTTAATTGAAAGTCATGCTTCAGATCATCAAGAACTTTGTAAGGGAAGGTCAAATGGTCTCAAGGTATGGTAAGAAGGAAAGGAAAGGTGTGAAGCTGCAACACATGTGATTCAAGGCATGTAATGCTCATTAAAGCCATTATCCTCTTCCAACTTTTGAATCTTCCAAGATCAACCTCATTTCTTTTTGAGGTGTTAATTCCCTTCACCTATCAATCAATCTTGTCTTCCCTTTTTTTTCTTTTCCACATATGCTTTCAATTTCTACACTTTTTTTTTTTTTGAAGAATTAAAAAGAATGGGGATGCTTTTCACTTGCCACTAATGATTTTTTTTTTCTTTCTCTCTTTTTTTTCTCTTTTTTTTCATCTCTTTTCCCATGAGATTTAGAATTGCCTTACAAAGGGTGTGAAGATGGGGTGACAAAGAGAAAAAAAAAATATCAATAAAACTCGATGGCTCAAAATGAACAAAGAAGGCCTTAAATCATTTCCAAAGCAAGTATTGTGTATAGAGATCTTGATGGCATACAAGTGCCAATCAATGCAAATCAATATCAAACCAACAAGCCAAACACAAGTACAATGAAGTCATTTGTCAGTGTGAGAGGTCAATAAGAATTTATTCAAGTGTGAAAATCTCTTCAATGAAGCAATAGGCTTTACTCTCACTGGGTGATGATCTTCACTCAATTAGGTCATAGATGCAAAGGTCAACAATGTACACTACTTAATATGATCCATGCTCGTAAATGCAATCATCTCATCATAATATAATCAAAACCATATCACATTTGTATTGAAATCAAAGAATAACAACACTCATCATATTATGATCATGCCCCATTCTAACCCTTAACCATTCATGAATCCAGAATTGAATCTCATAAAATATGCTATGGTCCCTCATGTGAAGTATCAACACATCCACTATGAATAAGAAAGGTAAACCAATAGATCACTAATGGATACTAACAATGGGAAGTACATAATGAGAGAAACCATAGAATACCGTCAACCTCTTACCATCATGCGATAGATAAAGACAAAATATCCACTAACTCATATCTTAAACAGAACCTGGATATACAAGAGGTCGACATACACTGAAAGAAATATATCATATAAACTAAAAACAGGTATGTAACCATATGGAACTAAAATGGGCTACATCAAAAATACTGCAGAGTTTTAGATACATCGATGAATGAAATGTATACATGGAATGTACATGAGATGCAATACATAAGACGTTATACATGTGATGTTATCTAAACTCCGCCCCGCACAAGTCCAAAATCATCATCATCCTGAAAATCATGCCCTCCTAAAGATGTAAGGTCTATAGTACTGACGGCTAAGTCAGGAAAATTGGGCTCCTCATCCTCCAGAAGTCTAGCCAAAATGTCAGTCAGCGTCTGACTCTGACGTGCCTGCTCTTGTTGAATCTCATCCTGAAACCTAGTCTGAGAGGTCTGAAGCTCTGCAATTTGAGTACCCAAGACTGTCTGTAAAGCAGTGATCTATGTTACGTGGGCTGTCTCTAGAGTCGTACACCTTTGACCAAGCTCAATATGGGCTGTCTAAAGTCCTACAACGGACTGCTGTATCAACTGGATGGCTGTGGTCTGCCTCTCGATATATGCACTCTACTGATCTAATAGTTGGGCGAATACCTATAACACTGGACTCGTCTGGGTTGGATGTGACTCACCCTTGCCCTGTGGCTGCTGTTGCTGCTGCTCTACTGGAACCTGTTATCCCTCTGCGGGAACCTATTACTACTGCTGCTAGTGGGCCCATTACTGGGCCTGAACAAGAGCCTCAGCTCGTCTCTAAATGCCCGCTAACTGACCTGCGGCCCTATTCTGAGTGGACAAGGCGATCGGTGCAAGTACCGGGGCTAAAGGAGTGTCGTTTAGAACTATCACTCCGGTACGTGCAATCAGCTCGGTCATCATGCCAGCAAAAGGTAATGCCCCCTATGGCTTCGTCGAAGCTGCCAACTCGTAAAAATCTCTAAACATGTAGCGAGGGAGGTCAATGGTCCTACCCGTCCCTAGGGCATAGAGTAACTGACCTCTACACCTACTCACCTCTCCCTGACGTCCTAACGGATAGATCGACCCTTAAGTGAAAACAAACATTGTGTACACTTAGGAGCAAGGAGTTTTTTCTCAATTTGAGAAGAAATCCACTAGGTATCGGGTTGGCAAATCTCGACAACCATCACCTCGTGATCTATCTCACCCTGCTGGGGCCAACTCAAAGCTGGGTCATAAACTCGAGGAAGACCAAAGAACTCTGCGAAAGTGGTTGGGGTGATGGTAATGGTCTTACCCCTAACTGTGGAAACTATGCGCTCATTCCCAGTAACATCTGAAAGTGCTTGGATGTTAGCCATCAGCTCAGCGACCAGTCTAGTCCTATGCTGACCACTGTACCGCGCCAACCACAGCCAACCACGCTCCTCAAACATCTCTCTCCACAAATATGGCTCGCCCTCAAAGTGCTCGAGAGTCATCGCTATTTCCTACACTGGGCCCCTTCGATTGAAAATCTGATCATAACGTTACTAGGCCTTCCCGTCAACAAACTGGGAGGCATCAAAAGCAACGGGGATCCTGTGGACCTTCTTGGTCCGCAGAGCCATCTACACTAATGAACTAGCTAAGCTACTAAACTAGAAAGAAACTACGAAAGAAAGGCAAGTAAATGAACAGGAAAAACTCAAGGAATACCTAAAGGTAGACTGAAGACTAGCACGGACAAGAAGGACTATGGCTGAAATCTGGCAGGGCTCCGCTGCACTCTTAAAACACTCCCTCACTCACCCTCACTGAGTCAGCTCTAAGTCGACTCAGTTTCATAAATGAGTCACAATTCAAAAATGAGGCATTTATATAGAAAGTCGAGGGTGCCATACATACAGTGAATAAGTGCGTGCGTACAGTGCCGGAGGGCTAGCGTACACGCGTTCAGGCAATCAGGACCATACGTATGCACTAGGTCACCCTACGTACGGTCAAAGAGGAACCAAACCATTAAAAGGAATGCCACACCAACGTACGCACGACAACGGGACCGTACGTACACTTCAACCACCATAAGTATGGTAGGACCGCCGTACATACGCTAATGAAGAAAAACACACAACTTGTTAAAATTTGATTTACTCTGCACGGAAAAAAAAAAAAAAGAAAAAACTAAGCCCAAACTAACAAGAACAAGAGAGAAGGCTCTGCAATCGACTCTCACCCCCCACCTAGAACAATGCATTGTCCTCAATGTAAAACAAGAAGCCACAAAAGGAAGAAATAAGGCAACACGAGAGTGATTAAGTAACCCACTATTTCATTAAACAAGGAAACTAAACACTACAACACTAAAGGTGTCCTAAACAATAAGGAAATGAGAAATAAAAGACCCCTACAAAAGGAGTCTGAGACACGTTAACCTACATTGCTAACTACTGTAGAACCCTAATTTGGTTAGCATCATGCTTAACTTAATAGCATGTTTATAGTACATTATTATCCTTAATCAAGGTGTTTGTTTAGCATGGTTTAATGAGGGCTTGCATTTGGGGGATTATCATGTTTTTAAGTATGATTAGTGAGCTTAATTCATGCTTAATTAGTTTAATTGACCTTCATGCTTAGCTTATGTTAATCATGATGAATTATCATAATTATAATTAATTATGTCAATCATGTGGATGAGATGTGGATTAAGGAAGTAAGGAGGTGCTAGGTGGAGGTTTAACCCTAAGACACCTAGGTGTGTGATTCACTAATATTGCTAGCAAGTGTGTGTGTGTGTGTGACATGTAGAATGATAGATATATTTTATATCTATCATTGTCTTCAAGACAAGGGGAGGAGAGAGAAGAGAGGAGCTTGTGTAGTAAAAATTATTTGGCAAGAAAGAAAGTGAAAGAAAAGAGAGAAAAAGAAGAGGAAAGAAGAGAAGAGGAGAAATTTGAAAGGGAAGCTTGTGATTTCATTGTTGAAGGTGAGAGATCTTATGTTTATGTTTGTTTCATTGCATATTTGTTGATTGTGTATATTACCTTATCAATTCATGCCATGAATCTGAGAATTGAAGTGATCGAGGAGAAAAGGGGGTGAGAGCTTTCATGGTGAAAGCCTTGATTCATCTTGGTGAATATGTTATTGGTTGTCTTTAATCTTACTTTTAGCTTGGTATTGCATTTTGGAGTCTTTGGTGAGCTTATGTGAAGTGTTGTGGTAGATTGGAGTGGAGAAACCTTGGGTTAGGAAGACATTTCGAGCCATGTCCAGCAGATCTCACTAAGGTCTCGCTACCTTCTCGCCCCAGCGAACTTATCCAGTAAGTCTCGCTACCTTCTCGCTACCTTCTCGCTCCAGCAAACTTATCCAGTAGGTCTCGCTACCTTCTCGCCCCAGCGAACTTATCCAGTAAGTATCGCTACCTTCTCGCCCCAGCAAACTCCTTCTGATAGATTTGACACTCTTTAGTGAAATAAGCATAACTTTCTCTAGGAAACTCGGATTGATGCACTGTTTGAAGTGTCGGAAAGTAGATTCATATATATTTCTAGTGATATAAATTTGGTACTTTAACTCCTTGTAGCTTGTGAGACATTATAGTTTAAAGTTGACATTACATTGCTTTGGAAAAGGGTTTAACATCCTATTGAGTTCTAATGCATTATCGGTGTTCTAAATTACATGTTTAAGGGGTATAAGCTATGGCCATGCATTGGTTATGAATTATAGCATCTATTTCATCATGTTTGATGTGGTGGTGTTTGGTAGGTTCGGAAGCGAATTATACTATTCCGGTTCAACCGAAAGAGTAGCTCAATTTGAGAGTAAGCGGTATCATGTGGGAATATAAGATGATCTTATTCATAATGTATTGAATGGTTTATTGTCTACATTGGTGGTGATTGTTCGATTATGAGGTGATAATTGCATACAATTCATACATTGTGTGCACATTTTGCATTACATAAAGGAGGTTTAGGCAAGTGGAGGCTAACCTAAGGTTTAGCCAATGTGGGGCAAACCTAAAGGGTATCGATGTGGAATATTCTTGATAACAAGCCATCGATATATTGGGCCAATGTTATCAAAATAGTGCGCACATATGTGGTGTATCATACATTGCATCACAAGAGGCATTGTTTTTATTGTTGATGGTGTATTATCTATTGATGATTAATTCAGTGGATGTTATCATTCCTTCTTTATGAGTTTGATTATCTTGTGAGCACGTTAATATATAACTCACACCCACACAGATTGTTTTGCAGGAAAATGGGAGATATCAAGTCTACTGTTGGTGTTGAGTTAGAGAGCTCCGAGAAGCTCTTTAGTTGCATTATTACTCATGTACATTGTTGTACATTGTATTAAAGTCTTGTTAGAGTTTTGTTTATTTTATGGTATTGTAAATATTCATAGGTGTGGATTAAGAGTTCTCTTAATCATGTAAGTTGGAAGATTATGAGATGGTTATATTTATTTAATATGATGGTATGTATTCCTATAAGATTTCTATCTTTGGGATTATGTTGAGATTTCGTTGACAGGTAGGTGACCTGTGCGATCACGTTCATCCTAAGATGGCGTTAATGATGCTTGTTTACAAGCGGGCGTGACAACTACCACCCGGTGGATTACTCGTCTCTATTTCTTGGAAGTGTTGGAACCGGAAGACGCGGCAGCATCCTTCTTGGTTGAGTCGGAAGATGAGGGAGACGACTCGTCGAGGAGACGAGAAGCCAACAAGCAAGCTACAGTGACGGCGTCATCTGCGGGAAGCCGGGATAAGGAAATACAAGTGTTAGCCTGCAAGAATGTGGCGTAATCCGGATCCTCCAACTCATCGGAACTCGGGGCTTGGGAAACACTCTCATTTGCCTTAAAAGGCTCCTTGGATGCCATGGATGGGGCAGAATGAAACAAAGAAGACCAATGCAACAATGTGACTAAATAGGGAGAGAAGTGAAGGCAAGAAAATTATGGTCGAGAGCCTCCTCTTATAAGCCTAAGATATCACATGCAAGGGAATCAATAGTGTGATATGAAAATACTATGTAGTTAGGATTCCCTGCACACAATCCAAGTCATGTGACTCTCCCCCAATCAACAAGGGGTTGGGCCTACCCAAACCACCTAGCTACTCCTAACTAAGCCCAAAAATGGAAAAGAAACTAACTACAAAAGCTCTCACTCAAAAACTAACTTAAAATACTCTAAACAACATAACCCGACTCCTAGCTAAATGAAGAAAACCAAAGCTAAGAACAAACGAAGAAAGACAAAACAAAGTTAATCAAACACTAGGGAAAAACTAAGAAAGAGAGAAGAACGCTAATATAAACTATTCCTACTCCTAAAAGACTAGAACATAAGCCATCATCAATTAAAGGATGGTGGATCAATGAGATCCACACAATCTAATTCACCCTGAAAATTCTCAAAATAGGGCTTCAACCTTTGACTATTCACCTTGAAAGTCGACCCATTAGTAAGGTTCTTCACTTCTATAGCTCCATAGGGAAAAATATCAGTAACAAGGTAAGGACCCACCCATTTACTCCATAACTTGCTCGGAAACAAATGAAGGCGCGAGTAATAAAGAAGAACCTTTTGACCAATCTTAAAGGATTTACGAAGGATGTGTTGGTCACGAAATTTCTTCATGCGAGCCTTAGCAATTTTAGCATTTTCGAAGGCATCATTATGGAGTTCATCAAGTTCATTCAATTGAAGCTTTCGGTGAGCTTCAACGGCATCAAAGTCCTCATTACATTACCGAATGGCCCAATAGGCTTTATGCTCAATTTCCACCGGGAGGTGGCAAGCCTTTCCATAAACAAGTCAATATAGTGATGCACCAAGCATGGTTTTGTAACCCGTGCGGTAAGCCCACAATGTGTCGATTAACCTAAGGGACCAATCCTTCCTATTGGGGTTGACGATTTTTTCAAGGATTCTCTTGATTTCCCTATTGGCTAACTTGACTTGCCTTTGGGTTTGAGGGTGGTAAGGTAGACCAACCTTATGAACCACACCATACTTCTTTAATAGAAATGCAAAGGGTTTATTACAAAAGTGTGAGCCACCATCACTAATGATGGCTTGGGGCATACCATATCTTGAGAAAATATTCTCCTTCAAAAAGCGGACCACCACTTGGTGGTCATTGTTCCGGGAGGCAATGGCCTCCACCTATTTCAAAACATAGTCCACAGCCATTAAGATGTAAATGTAGCCAAAAGAGTTAGTAAAGGGTCCCATGAAGTCAATTCTCCAACAATCAAATATTTCTAAAATGGTAATGGGATGAAGAGGCATCATGTGACGCTTACTAAGAGTTCCTAAACATTGGAACCTATCACATACAAGACAAAATGCATGAACATCCTTAAATATAGTTGGCTAATAAAGACCACATTGAAGAATCTTGGCGGTGGTTTTTTTGGAGGAAAAATGTCCTCCACAAGCTTGGGAGTGGAAAAACTCCATGACTTGTTGAAACTCATTATTGGGCACACAACACCGAATAATTTGATCTGGGCAATACTTAAAGAGGTGAGGATCATCCCATAAAAAAATAATGCACATTTCGAAAGAACTTGCATTTACCCATAGATGACCAATGTGATGGAACCTCACCAGTCACAAGATAGTTTGCAATATCGGCAAACCAAGGGGGAGGAACTTTCTCCAAAGTCTGCACATGCAAGATTTTCTCATCCGGGAAATGTTCATTGATAAGAGTGGGGTCGGTGGCTCTTCCATCAAGGGGAAGCCGGGACAAATGATTCGCTACTACATTCTCTACCCCTTTTTTATCTCGCATTTCAATGTGAAATTCTTGAAACAATAAGATCCACCGAATGAGGCGGGGTTTTGTATCGGGTTTGGGGAGAAGATACTTAAGGGCTGCATGATTGGTGTAAATGATAACTAGTGACCCTATCAAGTAAGAACGAAATTTATCCAATGCAAAAATTAAAACGAGAAGTTCCATTTCAGTTGTGGTGTAATTGATTTAGGCATCATTGAGGGTTTTAGAGGAGGCATAATATATGACATGAGGCTTTTTGTCAATTCTTTGTCCCAAAACCGCCCCCACAGCGTAGTCACTAGCGTCGCACATAAGCTCAAAGGGATGAGACCAATTGGGTGCACGTAAGATTGGGGCGGATGTCAAAGACCCTTTTAAAATATCAAAGGCTTGTTGACATGTTGGGGTCTACTCAAATGGCACGTCAAAAGACAAGAGTTGACACATTGGCCTAACAATTGCACTAAATCCTTCAATAAAATGCCGGTAAAACCCAACATGCCCAAGGAATGATCGCATATCTTTCACATAAGTGGGGGGAGGTAGTTTTTGGATTAGTTCAATTTTAGCCTTGTCAACCTCTATCCCCTTAGAAGACACAATGTAACCTAACACAATTCCACTAGTAACCATGAAATGGCATTTCTCCCAATTAAGGACAAGGTTACTTTCGTCACATCGTTCTAACACCTTTCTTAAATTCTCAAGACATCCCTCAAAAGTGTCTTCGTAAACCAAGAAATCATCCATGAAATTTCTACAATATGCTCCACCATGTCGCTAAAAATGCTTATCATACACCTTTAAAATGTGGCTGGTGCATTGCACAAGCCAAAGGGCATGTGGCGGTATGCATAAATGCCAAATGGACATGTAAAGGTAGTCATGGATTGATCCTCTAATGCAATCTCAATTTGGTTGTACCCGTAATAACCATCAAGAAAGCAATAGAAAGCTTTTCCGGATACTCTCTCTAGAACTTGGTCAAGAAATGGCAAGGGAAAGTGGTCCTTTTGGGTCACGGCATTAAGGCGTTGGTAGTCGATACACATTCGCCATCCGGTTTGGATACGAGTGGGCACCAACTCATTCTTATCATTTCTAACTACCGTGACACCCGATTTTTTAGTACCACTTGGGTAAGACTTACCTACTTAGAGTCGGAAATAGGGTAGATAATACCCGAATCAAGTAATTCTGCACCTCACCCTTTACTACTTCCTTTATGTTAGGATTTAATCTCCATTGTATTTGACGCACGGTTTTAGCCCCCTCTTCTAGAAAAATGCGATGTGTGCACAAAAAGGGAGTAATACCATAGAGATCGGCGATGGTCCACCCTATAGCTTTCCTATGATGTTTAAGCAAGGCTATCAAGCTCTCCTCTTGACTCAAAGATAGGGTGGAAGAAATAACAACGGGATAGGACTCACCATTACCCAAAAATGCATACTTCAAAGTGGTTGGTAATGGTTTCCTCTCGGGAATGGGAGGCTTGATCTCCGATGGAATTGACTTTGTATCACTAGGTTGGAGAGGTTCAAAAGAAAGGATCCATTAACCCACATGCATACATTGGGCACTCTCATGACCTAGGGAAGACACTTTTCCTAAAGCGTTACCATGACAATCTAAAGCTTCATGAGGCTCGCTCCTTAACAAAGCCTTTTCCAAGGAGTCCTCAAAAAACTCATTCTCAAAGTGGTCCCGCACTATGGCCTCAATGATGTCAACTTCCCAGATATCCTCACACTCACTCGATTGTTTGGAAACCGAAAAGATATTCAATTCAAAAGTGGTGTCGCCAAACGAAAGCTTCCCTAACCCATTCCTACAATAAATGATAGCATTGGAAGTAGCTAGGAAGGGTCGCCTTAGAATGATGGGAATTTGGTTGTGAGCTATACAATTATCCTCGGATTGAGTGTCCAACACTATGAAATCAATGGGGAAATAGAAGTTATCGATTTGGATGAGCACATCCTCAATGATACCCCTAGGAACCTTTATAGACCAATCCGCTAGTTGTAAAGTGACATGGGTAGGTTGCAATTCCCCTAAACCAAGTTCCTTATATACCAAAAATGAGAGAAGATTAACACTAGACCCTAAATCCAATAAGGCTCGATCTATTCTAGTGTTCCCAATAGTGCAAGAGATGGTAGGACATCCGGGGTCCTTAAATTTTGAAACAGTTTTGCATTACAAGATTGCACTTTGATTCTCATTCATTGTAGCTGTCTCCTTGACATGTAACTTCCTCTTGAAAGTACATAACTCCTTTAAGAACTTGGCATATGATGGAATTTGCTTAATGGCATCGAGAATAGGGATGTTGACCTTAACTTGCTTGAGCACTTTATAAATTTCAGCATTCAAGAGTTCATTCTTTGATTTGGTCGACCTTTGAGGAAAAGGTGCATGCTTCAAGACATCTTTCCTCTTATCCCTAGTGGTCTCACTTAAGGTCTCGAAATGAGTGACAACGGACTCATTTTTCATTTGGTGCTTATCACTCTCTCCCTCCTCTCTCGATTTTTCTTCTTCCTCAACCTCCTTTTCTTTTCTTTTCCCCTCTTGGTCAACACACGGTTTAGAAGTTACATCCTTTGAAGGAATGATTTTATCAATGACTCTACCGCTTCTACGAGTGGTGATGGCTTGTACTTATTCAGGACTTGTTTGAGGGTCCATGCCACCCTTGGTGATGTGTACTTATCTAACCATCGGATTGGGTTGAGGTTAAGCTGGGAATCTCCCCGAGACATTTTGAGTCAAAACTTATGTCAATGTAGACATTTGCTTTTGTATGTCCTCAAGCATCCTAGTATGTTGGTCTAACACTTTATTTTGCTTATCTACTGATTACACCCTAAAAGTGTAATCATAGGCTCTTAATCCGCACTTTGTTAGATTTATATTAGTGTTAATTTCCTTATTTTAGTTATATATTTGTTTGATTATGTTTTGTGTGTGCTTTTTAGGTTATATATGCTAATAAAGGCAAAAAGAAAACAAGAATAATCAAAGCGGGTTCAAGGCGAATAATTTGTTTATGAAAATTCAGACCTATCTCGGTATTTGGGCCATATCTTTTTCCTCCGATGTCCGATTGAGCTGATTTTTGTGCCATTGAAAAGAAGACTTCAAGAGCTACAATTTGTCCTCTAATGTGCATCGGCTGAATCGGCCTCTAAAGTGGTCAAAATCAAGCTTCAAGGTGGAGGGATGAATAGTAACCGATCGATTGGATTGGCAAACTTCAGAGAGGGTGATTTACCGATCGATCGGCCGATCAATCGGTGAACAGTACCCGATCGATCGGTGAACAATGCCCGTGAACAGTAAAAACAGTTTTTTTACCGATCGAACGCTCCAATTGCCATTCGATCGGCCAATCGATCGGCGAACAGGGCCGATCGATCGGTCGATACAGATCTGGAGCTTAAAAGCTATGTTGTTCGAAAAAATGGGGGAGAGAAAGATTTTTTGAGTTTGTAGCAGCCAAGGGGGCAGCATGAAAGGCTCCTCCAAGGTTGGTTTTTATGTTTTTGTGTATTTTAGTTTAGATTTATGTTTGTAATGTTAATGTAGGAGTAGAAATTGTAACTTTCTTACATTGTAATTTATTTTCCTTCACTTTCTTGCCATTTTCTCTCACTTTCTTAGCAACCAAACACTAGTTTTACTTAGTTTAATGTTAGATTTACCTTCATTTATGCTCTTTATTATGAATTCTAGTAGCTAAACATCTCTTGGGTGTGATTGTAAAGATCCACCAAGGATTTTCAAGTATTTCAATGGGGATTCATGAACTTCAAAGTTTTATTCATAGATTTATATAGTTCTATTTGGTTGGGTGTTGGATTTGTTCAAAAACTTAGATTCATAACTCATTTGGTAATATTTATGCACAATTCAACAATTGGTATAAATCTTGCACATTTATAAGGTTTGCTTCTAGGGTTCTATTAATTGGTTTAATCCCTACACTCAACTAAATATGAACTCAAAGTTTTATGGTCAAAATATTCCGAATCAAGAATCCACGGTGTGATTCTTGATTTGAGTTATAAAAATCCTCTATTGAAATTCTTGTTGTGAATTGGTGGATTGAATCAATCATATTCAAGCTTTCCATTTTAATTGCTTTACATTTAAATCAATTGCCTAGTTAATTGCTTTAATTTTCATTGCACTAGTTTAGTAAATCAAAACCCCATCAAAAACCTAAAGATTTTTGGTCCTTTTCTTTTTCCTTTTATTTTAGATTCAATTCCCCACATAATTGCAATTCGATTCTAGGCTAGATTAATGTGAGTTGAGTGCTAGAGCCTATATTTGGCTAGGTCCCTTGTGAGAGAACGATACCGGATTACCGGTTTATACTTCATCGCGACCCCCGTACTCTTGCGGGGTACTAACTCCATTTTGTAGTTTTCGAAGCGAGTCATCTACCCTTGCGTTAACCCCTCTCATGTCATTGGATATTTGATAAAAATTATCTTCCATAGGCTTCCTATGAGGAGGTTGATACGTTTTGGGTTGATTTGGAAGTTGAGACATGGGTCGGGGTTGGTAAACTTGAGGTTGAGGCACTTGGAATGAAGGAATAGGTGTGGAATAATGTTGAGGGTTTTGACACCCTCTTTGGTAACGTTGAGAGTTTGAACTCCCCTCATTCCTCCACCAAAAATTAAGGTTATCCCTCCATCTCGGATTGTAGGTGTTAGAGTAAGGGTTGCCCCCTCCTCTTTAAAATTGGCCAATTGCATTGACTTGGCCATGTAAAGCCTCTTTTACCCCCAAAATGATTGGACATGAATATGTGTCATGGTCAGCAGTGTCACACACTATGCAACAAGTCTCTTTTCTCGCCCCACTCTCAATCGCTAACACTTTTTTTCATTCTAAAGCCTCTAGTTTCTTGGTTAAAATGGCCACTCTCGCATTAACATCACCAACCTCTTTCAATTGGTATCGCCCTACCCCTTGTTGAACGGAACGACCCTCGGGATTTTGAGTCCCAGTAAGTGCCCAATCCCTAGCCTTGTTTGCTAAAGTGTCAAAGTATTCATAGGCTTCATGGGGTTGTTGGTCAAGGAATGTCCCAGCACACATTGACTCAATCAAGTGCTTAAGTTGAGGGGTTAGAGATGAGTAAAAGGTGTTGATGATGTGTCAATCGACGAAACTGTGATGAGGACAAGTATTCAAGAGGTCATTAAACCTCTCCCAACATTGAAAGAATGCTTCCCCCATCATAGGGAAAAATTAGGAAATTTGCCTTCAGATGCTTTCTTTTCGGTTCTCGGGAAAGAACTTCTTTAAAGACTCTCATTGGAGTACGTCCCATAAATGAATAGACATAGGCCTCAACGAATTGAACCAAAGTTTGGCCTTATCTTTCAAACAAAACGGGAAGAGTTTTAACAAGAAAACTTCTCTTGGGCAAGAATTATCCATGATGAGTGAGCACGTAACCTCAAACTCCTTAATGAAATCATATGGTTGTTCAAAGTCCATTCCATAAAATTGATGGAGCATTTGCACGCTTCCCGACCAAATGTTAAGTGAAGCGTAATGTGGCGGGAATACTATGCATGACGTTGGTGCTTGACGTAGAGGTTTCAAGCAATCTCGTAAGGTTCTTTGATAGAGGGCCGCCATGTCGCCATGGTGGCTCCCTCTTTCCATTCATCACCGCCCTCTACATTAGAATCTAGCCCCGGTGGAATGGGTTGAAGATTAGGGTGGAGTTATAGATTAGGTGCATTCGATGCGGCGTTAAGATTCGAAGGGAAGACGTTAGGTAAACCTTGATCATTCATGTTTGCCATTGGAAGAAATCCTAGGTCCACAACTAATGGAAGTGCCGATGTGAGTGATGATGAACTACTCGTACTCTCTAGCCTCACAAGTCGGTTATGAATGTCCCTAGTGAAATGTGGCATGCGATGATGAATGCAACAAATAATGGACCGTCTAGGTCATACAACACATCATACACAAACATGCATTGCCGGACAATGGCTTTTTCTCTTGTTCTCCAACTGATCCTCCAATCTCCTTATGCAAAGCAATACCACAAATTTGTAAGTTAATCACACTATCCTATCTCTACTAAATGCCTCCTCATAAGGAGTCCTAACAAAATTCAATGCAACTAAACCTAAGTCAAACAAAACAAAGTAAACCAAGAAAAACCAAAAATCTAAGCACATTAAGGGAGAAAGAGATTACCAAGGCCCGAAGCCGTAGATGCTTCCGTCGAGGGTGAGTGATCAAATCCCACCCGTTTGCAATTTTGTTGTTCTATTTAGTTTTCGTTTTCTCCTTTATTTGCTATATTTTTTTTCTTTTTATATGCAATTTGCCAAGTGCTTTTTTAATCTGCAACTTGTTGGTATTCGCCTTATGGTTTTGATCCCCAGCAACGACGCCAAAACTTGAATCGCTCTTCCAAAAATGATGAAATTGAGCCTCCCGCAAGGGCACGGGTGTCGCGATTGAAGTAAAATTTTGGCAAGTACTAGTATTGTTCTCCCAAAGGATCAAACCCAATATAGGTAACACATAAGAGTAAAACAACCAATCAATGGAGTCGAATTAGCAAGTCACTTAACAAATTGGAATTAACTACAAATAAGACCGAAAATTATTTTGATGGTGAGAGTGCGTTAACTACCAAACTAAACTAATTACACTGCGTATTTAAAACAATTCTAACTAAAGTTAAGAACAATTAATGGAAAGCTTGGATACAATTGATCTAATCTACTAATTCTTTACAAGTGTCTCAATGGAGGGTTTGATTACTCAAATCAAGGAATCATTCTGCGGATCCTTGATTCGGAAGATTTAGACCATAAGAACGGGAATTCATACTCAACTAGATGTAAATTTGTGTTCAATTGTTAAGAATCATAGAAGCAAATCATCAATTGTGCAATATCTATACCAATTAAGGAATTGTGCATAGAGATTACCAAAGGTGATTATGAATCTAATTTTTCTATAGATTTATAACACAATTGAGATGAATATGAAGAAATCATGAGATAATTCATTGAAGTGTATATACCTCCATTGAAGACCTTGAAGATCCTTGGTAGATCTTCACAATTGCATCCAAGGATGAGTTTAGCTACTTGATTCCATGAAGTAAAATGTGAAGAATTGCAAATTTCTCATTAATTGAAGAAGAGATTGGTGTTTGTTTACAAAGAAAGTATAGAAAAATGAAGAAAAATCCAATATAAACCCACTTTCTCTCTTTACAACTCGTAATAACTGAAAATCTAATCTAAAATGGAGATAGATACAAGAAATCGCGTCATTCTCCGAAGATATAGCAGCAAAATACGCACAGGAATTGTGGGTACCGTACGTATGGTACTGTTTACCGTACGTACGGTTATCCATATGTTGATTCATGCTCTCTGAAGTTTGGAAAACTGATGCAGGCGTACGTACGGTAGAAGTTACCGTACGTATGGTGCGACCACCGTATGTACAGTGATTCCAACCGTACATATGGTCAATACACTTTTCAGCTTCTTTTGCTCTAAATTCGCCCGTTCTTCACTTGTAACCTGCAAAATACCCACAAACACTTATTAGAATAATTATTATACCAAAATGAGGCATATATACACCCTAGTTGGACTAACAATAGCTATTTAGAGACTTTAGATTACACTTTTCGGAGTGTAATCAGAAAGCATCCACTCCGAAAAGAAAATCTTTACCATCTACTTTGAAGTATGCATTTCTTAGTGAAGGTGAGTCTTATCTTATTATTATATCCTCTAGCCTGTCTGAAGGCCAAGAGAAGAGTCTAGTGGAAGTGCTAAAAAATCATAGAAAAGAGTTAGGGTGGACCATTGTAGACTTACATGGTATTAGTTTTTTGGTATACACACATTGCATATATCTTGAAAAAGAGTCTAAACCAGTTCGTTAAATGCAAAAGCATATGAACCCCAACATGAAAGAAGTTGTGAGAGGAGAAGTACTGAAGCTTCTCAATACAGGTATCATAGACCCCATCTTTAAATCAAAGTGGGTTAGTCTTAATTTCGAAGAAATCTGGAGTCACTGTAATCCAAAATAAGAAAAATGAACTAGTGCCCACTAGGATTCAAACTGGGTGGCACATGTGTATAGATTATCGTCGACTAAATACTATTACTAGAAAAGGCCACTTTCCACTCCCATTCTTAGATCAAGTCTTAGAACAAGTGGTAGGACGGGCCTTTTACTATTTTTTGGATGGGTACTCCATTTACAACTAAATTGAAATTGTTTTAGAAGACCAAAATAAGACAATATTCACATGTTCTTTTGGTACTTATGCTTACAAAAGAATGCCATTTAGCTTGTGCAATGCAGCGGCCACCTTTTAAATGTGCATGATGAGTATCTTTAGTGATATGATGGAGAGATTTTTGGAGGTTTTCATGAATAATTTCTCGGTCTATGGAGATGCCTATGAAATTTATTTAGTACACCTCAAGAAGGTGTTAGAGAGATGTGAGGAGAATAACCTTATTCTAAACTGGTAAAAGTGTCACTTTATGGTGATGCAAGGTATAGTGTTTGGACACATTGTGTCTAGCAAGGGAATTGAGGTAGATAAAACCAAGGTTGAACTAATTCAAAAACTACCTACCCCTAGAACTATGAAATGCATTCGTTCTTTCCTTGGGCACGTTGATTTCTATCAGCGATTCATAAAAGGGTTTAGTGCCATCTCCCATCCAATGTGTCATCTATTGTCTCAAGATGTTCCATTTGAATGGACGTCTGATTGCCAAGAAACTTTTGACAAGCTTAAAGGGCTTTTGATAACTGCATCTATCATTTGGTCACCAGATTGGTCTTTACCTTTCGAGTTGATGTGTGATGCTAATGATTATACTGTAGGAACGGTTTAAGGCAAAGAGTGGACAAGAAATCTCATGTGATATATTATGCAAGCAAAACTTTGAATGAAACCCAAATGAACTATACCACAACTAAAAAAAGAACTTCTTGTTATTGTGTTTGCATTAGATAAGTTTCGATCATACTTGGTAGGGTCATCAATCATCATCTATACTGATCATTCTGTGCTAAAGTACCTGTTAACCAAGCCTGATGCAAAATCACGCCTCATCTATTAGATTCTTTTGTTACAAGAATTTCACATTGAAATTTGAGATAAAAAGAGCGTAGAGAATATTGTTGCTGACCATTTGTCACGGCTCCTTATTGATGGGGATGCCACAGACACTCTCCCTATCAATGAGCATTTTCCAGATGAGCATCTCTTCCAAATTCAAGGGTTTTCTTATGCAACCATTTTTTGGTTTGCTAACATTGCCAACTTTTTTAATACCGAAAAAATTCCATTACATTGGTCTTATTTGGATAAAAGCAAAATTCTTCAGAAATGTAAGATATTTTTCCTAGGATGATCCATACTTGTTCAAGTACTGTCCCGATCAAATAATTTGTTGATGTGTTCCCGACAATGAGTTTCATTACATCATGGAGTTCTGTTACTCCTATATGTGCGGTGGCCATTTTAGTTCTAAAAAGACAGTTGCAAAGATTCTACAATCCGGTTTATATTGGTCTACCATGTTTCGTGATGTTCATACATTTTGTACGACTTGTGATAGATGTAAACAACTAGGGAGTCTATCTAAAAGAAATATGATGCCCATTACTCACATCCTTATTCTTGAGATATTTGATTGCTGGGATATTAATTTCATGGGACCCTTTCCTAATTTGTTTGGTTACCTTTACATTCTTGTGGTCATAGACTATGTGCTTAAATGGGTTGAGGTCATTGTCTCTTGCACCAATGATCATCGTGTGGTGGTTCGGTTCTTAAAAGAGCATATCTTTTCACGTTTTGGTATGCCATATGCTATCATTAGCGATGGAGATTCTCATTTTTTTAACAGACCTATTGGAATGTTAATGAGAAAGTATGGGGTCGCTCATAAAGTTAGTACTCTTTATCATCCCCAGACTAATGGTCAAGTTGAGTTAGCTAACTGGAAGATTAAGTGCATTCTTGAGAAAATTGTTAATCATAACTTAAATGACTGGTCCTTAAGGTTAGTTATACACCCTGGGCTTATTGAACTGCATACAAAATTGTGTTAGTTGCTTCTCTTTATAGGTTTGTGTATGGAAAGTGGTGTCATCTTTCGATAAAGATTGAGCACAAAGCTTACTAAGCCATTCACCAATTCAATGAAAGTCTAGATGAGGCAGCCTGATAAGAAATATACAACTCAATGAACTTGAGGAATTTCAAAATGATGCCAATGAGAATGCAAAAATCTTTAAGGCCAAGATGAAAACATTCTATGACCAAAGCATTGTGCGTAAATCCTTTTTCATCGGTCAGAAAGTGTTGCTCTATAATACCGATTACACTTGTTTTCGAGTAAGTTGGAGAGCAAATAGTATGGACCCTACTTGGTAAGGGATGTGTCACCACACGAGGTAATAGAAATTAAGGATCTTAGCAATGGCAATATCTTCAAAGTCAATGGGCATCGTCTCAAGCCTTACCTTGAGAGCTTTGTCAGTCTAATTGAAAGTATGGATCTCATGAATCCATCATTGCTTGCATAGAAGTAACACCCCGTCATTTGTATAGTTAGGATATTTTTTATAATTTGGTAGTTAGTTTCTTTGTAGTTGGGGGAATACCTTATTCCCCACCCGTATTTGTTCCTTCCTACACTTTGTTTCCTTCTATGCCTCGAGTTGTGACGATCCTCTTTTTTTGGGAGGGGGGGACATTTTTGTTTTTCTGATATTTGTGTTATTATTTTCTATTGTTTTGCTTTGTGACCAACAGACGTTAAAGAACTAGATAGTATCATGTCTTCTCATATAGATAGTCTAGTGCTTACATTTGCATGTTGTATATTCTAGATATTTTCATTTAGTATCAGGGGTGAGATAATTCGACTTGTAAAGATGGTGAGTATAATTGAGTTCCAAGAGGAACAAACTCAACCTCTTACTGGTCGCAGTACTCTGGCCTGTAAAAGAAGAATAAAGAGACCAAATAGGTGTCACCATTGTGCGAGACATACGTGTGTGGATAAAAATTGCGAAAGGAATAACTGAGTAATGTCAAGGAATCAGATGGTTTACCTAGATATTATTAAAGGGCGAATAAATGTTGAGACATTGAGACGCCATGGAACCATTATAACGGCAAACTATCTTGATTTTGATGTCAAAAGTCTGGTTCAACTTTGTAATGATTATTCTTCCTAGGGTGTTAGGTTTGAGTGTCTTATTTGCGTATTTATCTTTATTTATAAATATGACTAACATTTATTTTGCAGATGTTTTGTATTTTTCAAAAAAAAAACAAACAAATAAAAATATGCGCAAGGCCGAGGAGCGTACAATTTGAATACACTTGAGATCTACAAATGAGATTTGTGTATCTTTTATAATTTTATACAGTTTTATGTGAAATGCAAATGTAGAGTTTGGGGATTTGTTGAAACATGTTTTCATTCATCTAAGCACAATTTTTGTTTTATCCTTTTTTTTTAATACAATTGCAAGATTTTATCTTAACACATAGAAAGAGACTATTTTACATCATTTATTATGATATCATGATAAATTTAGTATTTTTATATATTATATACTTTCATCCTTACAAAAGTGGAGATTTTTCACCAAGTGAGCTTTAAAGCCAATCATGTTTTTCGGAGTGTTTACATTACTCTTAATGAATTTCTTTCACATCACTCTTTTAATACCTCCATTATACTTGTATTTGACTCAATTGTTTGAATTGCTATGGTAATTGAATATGCTAAATTCTTAGAATTTTGAGTTATTGTGTACTTTTAAATTGAATCAAGGTCATCTTTGATTTTTTGAGCCACCTATTTCTTTGTTGATATAATTCTCTTGGAACCATCTTTAAGCCTATTTATTTGTCTTTTGCTCCATATATCATTGCTAAAGTTTCATCCATAAATATGACAACACAAGTATCTTCATTTGTATAAGTTGAATTGAAAAGAGGGTGTTCTATTTGCAACACGATAAAAAAAAAAACTAGAATAGAAAGTAAGAAAAAATGAAAGTATAAAAAATAAATAAATAAAAGAAGAAGAAGAAAAAACCATTCGTATCAAATCAAAGAAAATTGGAAAATTGAAGGTAGGTATTTATGAATCATTTCATGTCTTGATCACACATATTTTGAGCCATTTATCATTTCTTTCTTCATACCTTAAACCTTCTGCCCAAGTTATAACCTGAATAAAGTTCTCAAAGATTTGATGTGTAAATTGCTTGCTCATTCACTTCGAATAGAATTCACTTATCAGTTGCTTATTTAATTTTGATATTGAGTATTTTTTCGTAAAACTATGCCAAGTTCTTTTTTATTCATTTAAAAAAATAAATATTAAAACAATAATAATAATAAAATAAAATGTAAGTGCCCAAACCATTGTTTTCTACTATCATAAAAAAATATAATAAATAAATAATAAATAATAAATAATAATAAAAGAAAAAAATGTAAGTTCCCAAGTCATTGCCTTCCACTATCATAAAAAAAATTAAAAAAATAAAATAATAATAAATTTTATTAAATAAAAAAAAAAAACTTTGCACGCCTATAAAAGGAGAGCTACGGGAGAAAGAAAGGGGGAGGGAGCTTCAGAAGAAACAAAGTTGAAGTGAGAAGCAGTAGAGAGTTGTGAGAGCTCCTTTAGTTTATTTTCTGTCTATATTCCAGTTAATTTGTTAGTGTTTTTCAATCAGATAATTTTGTGTTTCAGTATTTTCTTTACCGTTATTCTACTATGACAAACCTTTTTATTTATGAAGTTCTTTTCTTTCAAATTATGTCTTTTTATTATCATGAGTAACTGATTTTATTCTTGAAACCAATTGTGAAGATCATGTAATGGTATTAGGATGATCAATTAAGGTTTGTCTTTTCATTCCTGATTTTATTCTTGAAACCAATTGTGAAGATCACGTAATCGTATTAGGATGATCAATTAAGGTTTGTCTTTTCATTCCAGATTTATTCAAAAATTTAGTATTTTTATACACGTTCAGTATATTGCATACACGGGTACAGACACGTATATTTATGCACATAAGGGTTTTGTGTTTTGTAAACAAGTAAGTTTAGGAGTAATGTAATTAATATAGAAGTAGTGTAAAGTAAAGTAAATGCTGGTTTACTTATCACTCAAAGGCTATATTTTATGCGGGTCCTATTTGGTATGTTTTTATGTCCAAACCTCTAGTATGAATCTAAGGCTCATAATCTTAATCTGGAATTGATCGCTTTTATATTCTTAGTATTAAAATCTAGATCATTTTGAAAACTTAGATTTTTAATTATGTTTGTAATACTTTTTGCCTTGACAAAGTAACCAGTATATGCAAATCGATGGTGAAGGTTTTCGATAATAATTTAAAAAGTATCTAGCTAGAACCTTTGAAAACATGTGACTTTAATTATGTTTGTTACACTTATGCTCTGATAAAGCATTACCTATTTATGAGTCTATGGTGAGGGTTCATGATTTTAACGTAATTCAAGGGAGCCAAACACTTAACAAATGGTAAACCTGTATTGACCAATCTCAAGAAAGTTATATGATCGGATCAATTGGATTCAAGTCCATTTTTAATCTATTTATTTTGCAGTCTAATTTAACAATTATCAAACCTCTCGAAAACAAAATATTTTTTCTTTGGTTTCTGTTTCTGTAATTTTTGTTCAAACCTTGTTAGCAAGATGTGAAATTCGAATCAGTTGGTTTAGCTTCCAACTTACGCCGCCTGTGATGCTTTTATATCTAACATGGTTTAGTCGGTATCTAACCAATCACTTAGAGTGAATTCTGGTATCTACTATCCGCAACATATAATTTAGAACTCCGTTTCGTATGAATCGACCTCATTCTTATCGAGTTATTTTAACTACTATTTTGTCGTACTTGCACTTGGGTGATTGGGAAAGGCAAGCAATGATGGTCGATGGTTGATGGGCAATTGTCGAATAGCACAAGCTCTCATCTCCCTCTTTGATCTCAATACTCACTGCTCCATGCTCATCAAATCTCACTTGCCCCTAGGCCCCTTCTCACACTTTGAGGGAAAATCAACCGTTGGTAGGGAAATGAAAATGGGTTTTGATTTTCCTCATGTTCAATCTAGTGGGTTGCCAATTTTTCTTAAAATTCTGTTGCATTTAATGGGTGGGTTGGTTTCTGGATTCTTGAGAAATGATGTTGAATGTTGCTCTTGCTGATTGGAAGTTGGAAATGGATTTTTTTTTTTTATGATTTGTTGGTCAGCCAAATTTGTGAATATTTGATTTAATTTTTCATGCAATAATGCAGATGAACTTTGGTAGAAATTTAGGTTTTTTTAATATATATATACCATTTAGTATTCAGTTAGTATAGATCATTCTTGGGAGTTTGTATTTTATGGTAACAATTTAGTTCATAATTTTATCAAACTGAAATCGTAGCTTATGATCTTTGTTTTTGTTAATTACTGGAATAGGCTGAACAGAACAGTAGCTTCTGAGGTTGGAAACTTGCTGAACTGGAAGTCTAGGTTGGGTTTGACTCTCATCCTTAATTTTTCTATTTATGAAAAAGAGAGAGGGTGTGCAGAGTGTAGTCAATTGGATATTGCCGCAGCGCCGGTCAATCAGGTATTTTTTTTCCCTCTTCTTCTTCTTCTTCAGCTTTCTCATTTTCTCCCGTATATATTGTTCCGATTCAGTGTCATTATTGGTTGGATTAGTGATCCGTTTTTGTTTAAGATGTTGAATTAGTGAAATATTTGCATAGGCGCACATTTTGTGATACATTTTGAGCTTAAAATTTGTTAAATTGGTGAAACATTTGCATAAACGCACATTTATGAGACATTTGTATTGGCACACATTTGAGATGAGTGGATGAATAATTACTTGATAACATACATTGAAAGAAACATATTCAACACTATACATAATGAAATTATTTTGCAAAGGTTTCAGAATATGAAACAATGCAAGGGATTGTTGTAGTTTGTCATATTAATTTGAATGTTGTTTTGTATAAGAAACATTTGTTATATAGAATTTTGAATATTATTGTATTTTTTTATTTCTTGAAATTTATCATCTTACCTATAAACAATTGTTCAAGCGTATTTTTCGCTTCCACCGGACAAAATTTCTAGGTCCACTACTGCGGAATGAAGTGGCTCAATATGACTTTTTAATTACAAAAAATGTCTTTACAATACCATTATGGTAAGTCCTGTATGAACAATGGCATGATAGTGGACTTTTTATAGGACTCTTAGAACGTGTGACGACCCAATACATGAATGGTCAATAATGGTTCAATATAAATGGGCTGAAGACTAGAAATATATTATGTAACAGCCCATATAAATACGGTAACAAAACTTTAATAGGAAAAAGAATTAATTCAGTGCAATACCTAATTCCAAATATCTAATTCATTGGCAGGTATAGATTGAGACAAAAAAAAAGGTATCACGTGAATTTAATTTCCCCTATCTAAAAAGGAAAAAAGAATTTAGTTTCCTTCCCCGTGTATCCTCGATCAAACATGGATTCTTGAGGAATGGCAGTCGGCTAATTTCAGGACTGAAGCAAATAGCGGTAATACATATCCTTCCCCACGTACTATATATACGTTTTTTATGAGGTGGGAGAAGTACTTGTCTAAGGGGGTGTCTCGATCTCACTCCTAGCGAGTAAATTCTCACGAAAATTGTACAATTCACTAGTCTCGGTAAAGCACAATCGCTAGGCAGTCAGTTACCCTCGGAAGGACCAACACCATGTGTAGCCAGAAAATGTTTCACACAACTAAGGCAGCACATATATTGCACAAGTGGTACACTCCTATTTATGCTCTTTTTCAACTGAGAGTAAATATTCCAAGTTAGTTTTTACACACTGCACTAAAACCAAGATTTGAGTATTCTTTACGAAGAAAAGGGTGGATCTCGTGACCTTCCAAAAGAAAGAGAATAGGTCTAGCCAATTGGATTAGCCCAATTTACAATGTTCTTCAATGTCCATGTGGAGTTAGCTACAGTACATAGATCATATATAAGTTTCTATTCCCATGGAGAGCTTCATTTTAACGTTGCACTAAGTAGTGAAAATGGCAAAACGGCTATTTGAAGACTCTTGATGTTTTGCTGCCATTTTTATATGCAATTCATTATGGTTTTGGTACCTAATTTTATGTAATAGCGTACCGAAACATTCAATAAAGTCTGCTGTGCGCCGTTGTTTATTGTATCACTAAAAAATGTCTGCACATCTAATTATGTTTTCCTCTTCTCTCAGGTGCTGGAGTCCTGATTAGTCTTGAAGATATTGGTTTACTCATCTGTTTGTTCTGCCACATAGGATATTATCCTACGTTTTATTTATTTATTTTCCTTCTTTCATGTTTTTGGTTTGTTATCTTTTATGTTATTATTGTTTTGAAACTTCAGCAAAATTATATCAGTTCATTTTGAAATTTCCAGTTTCTCCTATTTGTAATTAATCAATACAAGAGGCTTTATATAATTAATGAAGATCTCAAAATTTTTAAAACTTTACTTGCTATAATAAAGATTTATATAATTTCTAAGCTATTGTTTTGGCAAAAGAGGCCCCCAATCTATGTGAGAAAAAAGACTTATTAAAACAGAAAAAAGGCCCACAAGCAGCAACACTAGTACAATTCATGAAGAAATACTAACTTAACTAAATAACAAATCCGTAGATTGTACAAATAATTTTTAAAGGCTCTAAATTTGTTAAAACCTTACATACTATAACTAAGGCTCTATATAGATTCTATAATTTTTTTTATAAAAAAATTTCCCTAATCCATATGAGAAAATAATTCTTATAAAAAGAAAGACCAAAATTAACAACACTAGGCAACTATAGAAAGAAAAACACAAGTTTAAACAAAAAATTAAATTGTACAAAAAAACTTTTTTTGAATGCTCCAAAATTTTTAAAACTTTGTGTGATGTTAAGACCTATATAGGTTCTACATATTCCTTCATAAAGGGGACGCAATCCAAATGGAGAAAAAAAAAAAGACATGCTACAAAAAAAGAAGGCCAAAATCAACACACTGATTTATTTTAGAAGGGAAAAAAACATGTTTAACCAAAAATTTTGATATAAATATTTTTTAAAAATAAATTAAAATTTTAAAAAGTATTGTTCAATAGTCGTTTTAAGTCTCAAATTGTTTCAAACCAACTTGTGTTTCAAGCAACACTGAAATTTTAGTATTCATGATGTAGTTTTGGTATTATTGGGTAAACACTTGAATGTGTTACTCGATGTATTGCAATAAATGTATGATATTTTGTACACATTTTTTTAGTTAACTAATTTCTTTTTGGTTATGTAGTCAAGGTATTCGAGTCAGCTTAATCACACCTTAACCAATCTCATCTCTGATTTAGTCGAAGACAAACCGTCTATGCTAGAACTATGAAATTCATAAGAGATAAATTTCTTGCGGTCTAACCCCAAAAGAGTTGCTAAGTTTCAAACTTAAGACATCTGGAGTTATAGCTCATCCCCGTCTCCACTAAGCTATCTCGTCGCGGTTCAATTAAGTAATTTTCTAACGATATTTATGCACTCGAGTTTAAGCTGACCTAATGGTGGGTTAGTTGGGTTTACTAGTAGCTTCAACTTGTTTGGAACTTGGGGAAGAGAAGGAAAAATAATTATTTTCTTTCCTTTGCCTATTTAATTTTACTTGGGAGATAAAGGAAAGAAAAAGTGAGGGAAAAACAATGAAAAGGGAAAATAATCGCTTTCTCTATTTCTTTCTTTTCTTTCCTTCCACTTTCTTTTCATTTTTTCTTGCAAAATCCAACAAAAAGAAGGAAAAACAGTTTTCCTTCAATTTATCTTTCCTTTCTTTGTCCTCCCCTTCCCTAAGTTTCAAAGGGTCTATTGTCAGCATTTTATGACTGAGAGTTACCAAGTTAGTGGGGGCAGCTGCCCCACTAACTCCTTAATAGGTCCACCCTTAGATAATATGAAGTTTTTCGATACTCGTGTCTATCAAATTTAACAATGTGTTATTTATTTCATTAAAAGTCTCTTTATTAATAACAATTTTATATTGCTGATAATGTAATAAAACACTACATGTTACAATTTAATAGAGATGAGTACTGAAAAGTCGAATAGAAAGCAAGTGTCGATGCTTTAGTTAATATATTATATTGGAGATTGGTGTCAAGCAACACTGAAATTTAGCTAACCTTGCAAGTACAAAGAGTTAACTGCGTTATTAAGGATTTTTTTCATGGGATTAACAAGTTTTTAGCCAGTTACTCTATTCAGGTTAGAAAGTCAATGATAATTTTGTTTGAAATGTCTCAATTAACTCAAAAACTTAAACTGTTAAGTAAGGACCTCAATAATACATGTCAAACTTTCCAACACCTTCTCTCACTTGCAACACTGCCTTGCACATCGAGATACAATATACAAAAATAGAAAAAACGAATGCAATCGGGGAACAAAAGCATATGAAGAAGCTTCCTAACCAAAGTTCTGGTACCGTCACCACTTGACCCAAAAGCTTAAGATGTTAAGTAAGAGTTTAAACAATGCATATCAAGCTTTTCAGCAGTCTTTAATATAAATTATCAACTAATATAATTATTTGGATCATTATTTGAATCTCAAGTAGTTGTTAAGGTACTAGAATTTAAGCCGATGAAATGGGTAGATAAGCCAGTTAACTAGTCGCTTTAATTGGCCCTATTATGGCTGATTGAGTCCTACTAATGGTGTGCTGAATAACGCTTTGGTATATCCAGAACAGGGGAGAAATTAAGGCCACTTTAAGTCGAATGATGTCTTGCTGCCATAACTAGTAGAGAAAGAAATCTGATGATGATGCAGTAAACTGGTTTGGTACTAATGAGGTTTGATGATTTGAAAAAGATAAAGAAAGACTCCTTGTACTAGTGTGCTACCCTCCTAAGGTGGTTCTAACGGCTAAGTTAATACAGAGACTAGATATGGAGAAATTGTATATAATTGCATATGGTTTGTGTAAGTGGGATTTTTGAAAAAGCTTGGTCGATCACTCGAACCAATATCAATGAATCTCCAACCTGTTGTAGAGAGACAAAGAGTTAGAATTAATTGATTCTCTTTGGGCTGATCACACTTCGACGGTTAAGTTAGCTATCTTCTCCGAGAATAAAGTAAAATTCACAAGTGTATAGGACTTAGTTGGATTGATCATACTTTGCTCTCTCATATCTCTGGTATTTATAATGTGGTGCTTTTTGTTGAGTCTACCCGATAATCATGACTTACTGCTCAGGTTTATGTCAACTAAAACCGGCTGATCGGATATAATTTATCCTGTATCGCTTTGCTTGAGCTTGACTGACTGAACGTGAGCGTCGTCGATTGTGTGCAGTGCCTCCCCCACATTGAATGCGGATCTATTCTCTATTTAATGCTCTATCCCTCTGTATGATTACACCCCTAAAGTGGGCTAGGAGAGCTTCAGTTTAGGTGGACAAAATGACCTGGGTCTATATCGTAATACTCACCCCTGCGCTGCCTCAGACCCAACTTAGCAGTGACAATCGGTTTGGACTTGCTTAACTGATTTTGACCCGTATTTATTTGACCCACAGTTTGTATGTTTACCTAGTTTTTCAGCCC
The DNA here is from genome assembly GCA_033060915.1 of Euryodendron excelsum. Classification (NCBI taxonomy): domain Eukaryota; kingdom Viridiplantae; phylum Streptophyta; class Magnoliopsida; order Ericales; family Pentaphylacaceae; genus Euryodendron; species Euryodendron excelsum. Next base: position 9,472,877 of record CM065390.1, on the reverse strand, counting down.
ATCCTCCTTCAAGTAGGCTGTGTCATAGCCAATTGTGGGGCAGGACTTTTGGAAATATTGGCCATGAGGCCGTTCTTCAAACTGAAATATTGGCGTGGATCATGGGTGTGCCTTCATCCTGAATGAATTGATAGCTTTCTACCACATCCATACATCATTTTTGCTTGTCCTCTCACATAAAGGTATAATCCCTTTTTTAGTCCATCTAGTGGGTAGGAATTCACTTCATATTAAAAGATGAGTAAGGATACATAGCTTTACAAGAACGGTGAATAATTTCTCCAGTCAACCCATAGAGCAAAGTTTGGATGATGTGATGGTTGGATCAATCAGTCAATAGGTATGAAGTAGAATTCCACACCTCCTAGCCCCAAAACACGAAACCTCTAGTGGAAATACAGTTTTCAAAAACAATAATCAATACAAAACTGGGTCAATTTGAAATGGAAGACCTAAAAGAAAACATTTGCAGTAATCTGAAAATGTTGTCATGCCTTAATTATAACTAAGCAATTAGTTGTGCCAATTCGTAGGAATTTTCAATACCCTTGCTCATGTCACGAGTTTAAGTCTCATCCAAAAGTGCCCCCTATCTCAAGGCTTGAACCCCACTCCCACTTCTCCTCCCTTTAAATAGTAGTAGATATATATTATTAATATGCCTTTTTCTTTATGACTAACTTAGCCATAAAATTAGATGTGATTTATTGAAAGACCATTTCACAAGATTTCTTGAAAGGCCATTTCACAAGATTTATTGAAAGGCAATTGATCCATTGGGCGCCAAATACCTTCAACTTACCTATTTTTATGACTAACTTAGCCATAAAATTAGAGGCTTGCGATTACCACAATACCAGAGCTAATTCTTTTTATTTTGATTTTTCTAGTAACCAAAACCTGGCTCCACCCATCGAGTCAAAGCTATATTGATCGTCAATCTGCTAGGAAATTTCCAATTTCCAAGAGGACAAGAAAAGTGTAAGTTTATTTACCAAATAAAAGGAAAATAAAAAAGAAAAAGAAAAAGAAAGGTCCACTCACCGTGAAACACAAAACGATAGTGCCATATTTAAGTCAAGATTCTAAAGATTGTGTACTAGACTTGCAAGAAATTGAGAAACTCTGGGCAAGAAAAATTATGAAAGTTAGTATGAACATAGACTCAAGAAAATTGAGAGACTCTAGGCAAGAAAAATTATGAAAGTTAGTATGAACATAACACCAGGATCATAGGTGTGTCTTCATCCCCAACGAATTGATAGCTTTCTATGACATCAATACATTATTCTTGCTTTTCTCTCACATAGAGGTGGGATTTCCTTTCTATCCCACCTAGTAGGTAGAAATTCACTCCATGTTAAAGGAGGAGTATGAATACGTAACACTACAAGAATAGTAAATAATTTCTCCCGTCAACCCATAGAGCAAAATTTTGATGGCGTGATGGTTGGGTCAATCAGTCAATAGGTATGAAACAGAATTCCACACCTCCCAGCCCTGGCCAAAACACGAAACCTATAGTGCAAATACAATACAGTTTTCAAAAACAATACTTAATACAAAATTTGGTCAACTTGAAATGGAAGACCCAAAAGAAAACATTTGTAATCATTTGAACATGTTTTCGTGCCTGAATTAAGTAACTGAGCAATTGGTTGTCCAGCTCGTAGGAATTTTCAATATTCTTGCTCATGTCACGAGCTTTTAAGCTCGCCCTCCCCCCTCCTTTTAAATAGTAGTAGATATCCATTATTATTATTCATTTTCCTTTATGACTAACTTAGCCATAAAATTAGAGGTGATTGACTGTACTCTAAAAAGTATAAATTGGAGTCCTTAATTATAAGCTATTATTAATAATTTTATACATATTAGTTATCATTTTAATAAAATATTAATTTTCTTTGATGTTTTTGTGTCTTGTGCAAAATTAAACCTAAAACCTAACAAAATGAAGTCGGTGTGCACACACATATTTATTCGAGTGTTAATTTAATGTAGTATATACATTATATATATGTGTGTGTTTTAGTGGTTATAATATTATATATATATATATATATGTGTGTGTGTGTGTGTGCGCGCGTGTGCGCACGCGCAAGTAAATGAATGGTGAAAAACAAAGACAAAACAGACAAAATAAATAAATGCCAACAAGGAAGACATGAATGAATGGAATGCGAGTGGAATGCATTATGAAACAAAAATGGGATGTATTATGGAATGCAAGTGGGATACAATTATGAAATGCATAGTGGAGCATATCATAATGGGGTCTATAAAAAGCTCCATTCGGCATAAGGAAGAGGAGGAGCTTCGTAGAGAGGAAAGAGCTTTGGCAGAGAGCACCATCAAATTCTTCTCTTTCTTAGGGGTAGATTTTCAGTTAGTTTGTTAGCCATTTTTCAGTTAATTAATTTTTCTTTTCAGTCTTTTCTTTGTCATTATTCTGCTGTAATAAACTTTTTTATTTATGAAGTTATTTTTTAAGCCATGTCTTTTATTATCATGAGTAGCTAGTTTTATTCTTGGAGTTAATTGTGAAGATCATCCAAGGATCTTAGAATATCAACGGAGGTAATTGAGTCTTTATTATTTTATCTTTAAAATTTTTCAATTCTTGGTAATTAAATTCTAAATTTTTGAGAAAACTTAAATTCTTGACTAAGTTTGGTAATTTCTATGCACAAATCTTAGTTTGGTATAGTTATTGCACAAATCGATGGTATGAATCTATGACTTTAATTTTATTATTCTAGATTTAATTATTATTGAATTTTTGTTCTAATAGCTTAATCTTCTGAATCAAATGCTCAATATGAAGTCAATGATTTGAGTTACAAAACCTCCATTGAAATTTCGAGTGAATCAGGTGATCAGATCAATTGGATCCAAATTTTTTTATTTAATTTAATTAAAGTTTCGTTCTTCAACCATCAATCCTCACAAATTAAAGTATTTTTCTTTGGTTACCATTTTTTGCAATAATTGTACAATTCTCATTAATACTTTTCAATGTGAAATTCAAACAGATTAGCTTAGGTTCCAACTGAAATCATTGAAACACTACAATGTCTAGCATGACTTAGTCGGTATTTAATTTTTTACCGTGATAAATTTTAACACCTAACTTTGTATGTTTTGATGACTATTCCCTGTGGATTGACTCCGGTTTTACCGGATTTTATTTACTGTTTTGCCGCACTTGTACTTAGGTAGTAATAAATTATCATATTCTTGGCGTAATCAAGTATTATGGCACTATTATCGGGGAACAGCTTTAATAAATTCATGCAAAAAATAAAAATAATTCAAAAATTATAATAAAAAAATGAAAATTAAAATTTTAAAAATTAAAAATTAATAACAATAACACATTTGCAAATTTAAGAATAATTGATTGCTTTCCTAGCTTGATGAAGAAGTTAGAAGGTGTTTACCAACTGATCAATGGTCTATGCTCACTTTTTACTTCGTTTCATTGCTAACTTGTATATTTGTATATATTTAGTTCTTTTACTTTCAGTTTTTATTTATTTTGTGGTTAACTTCTTTGGTTAGCATACTTGCCTATTGCTGGATAAATCCAGTCAAGTTAGTTACCATATTTTTTTTATTTTTATTCTTCATTTAACCCATCTAACTCATCTAACTTATAAACTATTTAACATTTTCTTTTATTTAGTGGATAACCAACGTTGGTTACCATTCTAACATTTTATTTTCTGCACTTTATTTCAGATCTTTTTTTTTTTCTTTGTGGTTTACCTTTCGAGTAGATTCAACGGTTATTTAGGTTGGTGTTACTCGATATGATGACCATATAGCTTTATATATATATATATATATTATGTTTATTTATTATTGTGGATAATCTTATTTTGAGCTGCTTTACCGCCTATTTAGGTCGGCACTGCTCACTAAGGTTACCATAACGTTGTTATTACTTCTCTAACATTTTTTTCGTTTGTTGTTTTTGTGTGCAGGTATTTTCTTTTGTCTTTTTATTCTCTTTTTAGTGTTTTTTTTTTGTATTGATGTTTCTGGAAGGGTTAATTTATGTCTTCACAGGGTACATACTTTTTATGAAATATTTCATTATGGATGTACATGGACGATTGGTGAGTGTTGACTCTTCTTGTGAACTTTTTCCCATCTTCTGTACTCTTTTCCCATTCAAGACTCATGTTTCGAACATTCAGTTAGTTCACCAAGGTCCTAGTTCTATCCCAATGGCGAAAGAATTTGTTCATCAACCACCTGTGACTCCCAACCCGCCAAATCTAAATAATGTACCTGAATGTGGGAGTGTACATGGTGATCCTCCCCATAGATCTCTTAAGGATTATCTGAATCCCGCTAGGCAAGCGCCTTCCACTTGTATCGTTCTTCTTGCATATCAGGCCACAATGATTTTAAAGCTAGGAATGATCCAACTGTTGAATCCATTCCATGGTTTTGATTTTAAAAAACTATATCAGCACATAAAAGATTTCGAGGACATATGCTCTATGTTCTTCGATAATTCTTACCAAAGAGAAGTAATAATTCTGAAACTCTTCCCGTTTTCTCTCAAAGACAAGGCCAAGACATGATTCAATTCATTAAGGCCTAGGCCTATTCATTCTTGGCAAGATCTTCAGAAAAAAATTTTGAAAAAATTCTTTCCTGAGCATAAAACTGAGGCGATTCATCACCAAATCTCTTAATTTTCTCCTGTGCCTAGTGAATTGTTCTTCCAATGTTGGGACAAATTCAAAATTTTTTGAGTGCTTGTCCACATTATGGTTTCAAAAATTGGCATATCATAAACACTTTATATTCATCATTGACTCCATAATTGAAGCAATTCGTTGAGTCTATGTACGTAGGGACTTTGTATGACAAAGACCCATCTGAAGCGTATGACTTCTTTGATTACTTAGCAAATTTGACTAGAAATTGGGCTACAACTGAACCCAAAATCATGAGTCTAAGCCTAGGATAACATTTTAGCTTAATCAAGTGGATGATCTGAATGTTAGAATAGATGTACTTACCCGAAAATTAGAAGCCATAGAGACAAGGCAATATTACGAATAGTGAGTCTCCCAGGAAAGAGAGTTATTTAATGTGTGGTACAATAGAACATGAAATTGCCGTATGTCCAATTATACCAGATTTCAAGGAGGCCTTGCATGTCCAAGCTAATGCGATTGCCCAATATCCGGGTACATATAGTGACCAACGAGTTGGGGGAAACCCTTTCTCGAACACATATAACCCTGGATGGCAAAATCACCCAAACTTTGGGTGGAGAAACAAGGGTCCTTCGAATCCTCAAGTATTCCAAAGAAGGCCTCAAAACCCTTAATCTTTCCAATCCCAACTTGTTCAAGCTCGACAATCCATGTCTTTTCAATCCCAACCTAATACATATCAACCCCTTCATAGGAGACCTTTAGAAGATAATGTTCATCAATTGACAAATTATATGAAAGGAGTCAATAATAGGGTGGATAGGCAGGACAAGATGTTAGACCAACATACTAGGATATTGGAGGACATAGCAAAGCAAATGTCTAACTTGACACAAGGTTTGACTCAACAAGTGTCAGTGAGATTTCCATCTCAACCGCAACCAAATCCAAATCCTACAAAGCAAGTAAACATGACCGAAGCGAGGACTGATCCTCAATCTAGTTATGAACAAGTCAAATCCATCACAACCCTGAGGAGCAAAAAAATCATTGATAAAATCATTTCACGTAGAAAGAAAACTTTGAAGGTTAGTGGTGAAAGGAATGGAGATATGAGAGAACAAGAAAGAGAAAAAGATGAGAGCGAGAAAGAGAAAAAGAAAATTGAGCCAGTTTTAGAGCCAACTAGAGCATCTGAAGATGAGGGCATTGATGTTGTAAAATATGTCTCGTTTTCTCATAGATTGGCCAAACCAAAACATCAGCTTCTGAATTCTGAAATTTATAAAGTGTTTAAGCAAGTCAAGGTCAATATTCCAATCTTAGATGTCATTAAGCAAAATCCCTCCTATGCCAAGTTCTTGAAGGACTTGTGTACTGTGAAAAGGAGGTTATATGTCAAGGAAACTGTCTTCATGAATGAGAGCTAAAGTACAATTTTACAATGTAAGTCCCCACCAAAGTATACGAACCCCGGCTGCCTACTATTCCATGTACAATAGGGGGAAACAAGATCGATCGAGCCCTTCTTGATCTAGGAGTAAGTTTTAATCTATTTTCTTATTCAGTTTATCAATAACTCTGATTAAGTGAGTTGCGCCCTACACGTGTTACCTTGCAACTAGCTGACAAATCTATTAAGGTTCCTAGGGGTATTGTGGAAGATGTTATCATTCAAATAGATAAGTTTTACTATCCAGTAGATTTCATTGTGCTAGATACACAACCAGTTGAGAGCATTAGTACTCATTCCCAAATTCATGTTATCTTAGGACAACCATTCCTAGCCACGTGTAATGCTGTAATCCATTATAGGAATAGGTGTTAAAGTTGTCATTTGGGAATATGACTGTCGAGAGAGTATGAGGACATCAGAAAAGTAGACTGCATTGAGTCTATTGTGTAAGAGTACTTTGAGAGTGAATTTTTCGAGGATCCTATTGAAAAAACTCTTGTTTCGAGCAAGCCACATGACCGGTTATATTGTCACCATGTCAAGTCTAGGGACACAATTCTTGAAAGGATAAAAAGAGAACAATGTAGGCAAGTAGGTCACCGGACCCTATCATTTGAGCTTCTAATTCCTATTTCCATAAAGCATGTCCCTTCTGAACAAAAAGCACCTACTCTAGAAAGAAAACATTTGCCATCTACATTGAAGTATGTATTCCTTAGTGAAGGTGAGTCTTATCATGTTGTTATATCCTCTGTCTGACGGCCAAGAGAAGAGCCTTGTGAAAGTGCTAAAAAATCATAAAAAGCATTAGGTTGGACCATTGCAGACCTTCACAGTATTAGTTCTCTTGTATACACACATCGCATATATCTTGAGGGAGAGTCTAAACCGGTGCATCAAATACAAAGGTGTTTAAATCCCAATATGAAAAAAGTTATGAGAGAAGTACTGAAGCTTTTTAATACGGGTATCATATACCTCATCTCTGATTCAAAGTGGGTTAGTCCAACCCAAGTTGTTCCTAAGAAATCTTATGTCACGGTAATTCAAAATGAGAAAAATGAACTAATGCCCACTAGGATTCAAACTGGGTGGCGCATGTATATTGACTACCGTCGATTGAATGTTGTTACTAGAAAAGGCCACTTCCCACTCCCATTCTTAAACCAAGTCTTAGAACGAGTGGCAGGACGGGAGTTTTACTATTTTTTGGATGGATACTCTGGGTACAACCAAATTAAAATTGCCTTAGAAGATTAGGATTACATGTCCTTTTGGTACTTATACTTACAAAAGAATGCCCTTTGACTGTGCAATGCACCAGCCACCTTTCAAAGGTGCATGATGAGTATCTTTAGTGATATGGTAAAGATATTCTTAGAGGTTTTCATGGATTTTTTTTGTGTACGAAGAGACCTATGAGAGTTATTTAGAACACCTCAAAAAGGTGTTAAAAAGATGTGAGGAGAGTAACCTTGTCCTAAACTAGGAAAAGTGCTACTTCATGGTGACACAAGGTATAGTGCTTAGGCACATCGTGTCTAGCAAGGGGATTGAGGTAGATAAAGCTAAAGTTGAACTGATCTAGAAACTACCTCCTCTTAGAACTATGAAAGACATTCGATCTTTCCTTGGGCATGTTGGTTTCTACCAATGATTCATAGCAGGATTTAGTGTTATCTCTAATCTAACGTGTCATCTATTGTCAAAAGATGTTTCATTTGAATGGACGTCTGAATGCCAAGAAGCTTTCGACAAGCTTAAAGAGTCATTGACAACTGCACCTATCATTCAGTCACTCGATTGGTCATCACCTTTTGAGTTGATGTGTGATGTTAGTGATTATGCTGTAGGAGTAGTTTTGGGGCAAATAGTGGATAAGAAACCCTATGTTATCTATTATGCAAGAAAAATCTTGAATGAAACCCAATTGGACTATACCACAATTGAAAATGAACGCCTTGTTGTCATTTTTCCATTAGATAAATTTCGGTCGTACTTGGTGGGGTTATTAGTCATCATATATACTGATCATTCTGAACTAAAGTACATGTTTACCAAGGCTAATGCAAAGTCATGTCTCATCCGTTGGATTCATTTTTTACAAGAGTTCCACATTGAAATTCAAGACAAGAAAAGAGTAGAGAATGTAGTTGTTGACCATTTGTCATAGCTCCCTATTGATAGGAAAACCAAAGATACTCTCCCTATCAATAAGTATTTTTTGGATGAGCATCTTTTCCAAATCCAAGTATTTTCTCAAGCAACTGCTCCATGGTTCACTGATATAGCTAACTTTTTGGCTATTGGCAAGATATTGTCACACTAGTTTTAGATAAACGAAATTCTTTAGAAATATGAGATATTTCTTCTGGGATGATCCGTACTTGTTCAAGTATTGTCCCAATCAGATAATTCGTCGGTGTATCCCCAACAATGAGTTTCAATCTGTTATGAAGTTCTGTCACTCCTATACTTGTGGTGGGCACTTTAGTCTGAAAAAGACGGTTGCAAAGATTCTGCAATCTGCATTATATTGGCCTACTATGTTTCGTGATGTTCACACTTTTTGCACAACCTGTGATAGGTGTCAACGGCTAGGAAGTCTAACTAGAAGGCACATGATGCCCCTCAACCTCATTCTTACTCTTGAGATATTTAATTGTTGGGATATTGATTTCATAGGACCATTCTCTAGTTCGTTTGGATTCCTTTACATTCTTATGGCCATTGACTATGTGTCTAAATGGGTGGAGGCTATTGTTTCTCGTACCAATGATCACCGCATTGTGGTCAAATTCTTAAAGGAGAATATCTTTTCTCGCTTTGGTATCCCTCGTACTGTCATTAGTGATGGTGGCACTCACTTTTGTAATAAACCTATTAGAATGTTAATGTGAAAGTATGAGGTCATTCACAAGGTTAGTACACCTTATTATCCCCAAACTAGTGGCCAAGTTGAGTTAGCTAACTGGGAGATTAAGTACATTCTTGAGAAAACTGTTAATCTTAACCGTAAGAACTGGTCCTTAAGGTTAGTGGATACGTTCTAGGCTTATAGAACTGCTTATAAAACTGTGTTATATGCTTCTCCTTACAGGCTTATGTATGGAAAATCATGTCACCTTCCGGTGAAAATTGAGCACAAAGCCTATTAGGCCATTCGCTAATTTAATGAAAATATAGATACGGCCAGCCAAACTAGCAAGCTACAACTCAATGAACTTGAGAAATTTCGAAATGATGTCTATGAGAATACAAAGATCTTTATGACCAAGATGAAAACATTCCATGACCAACACATCCTTCGTAAGTCTTTTCATATCGGTCAAAAAGTATTATTTTACAATTCCTGGTTACACTTGTTTTCGAAAAAATTGAAGAGTAAGTGGTCTAGACCTTATTTGGTAAGAGATGTGTCACCGCACGAAGCTGTAGAAATTGAGAATTCCAGCAATGGAAATGTTTTTAAAGTCAATAGGTAAAGACTGAAACCTTACTTAGAGAAATTTATAAGTTTGATTGAAAGTGTGTGTCACGCCCGCTCCAAATCAAGAGTCATTAACGCCGTCTTAAGATGAACGTGATCGCATAGGTCAACTACCTATAAGAGAAACCTCAATATAATCCCAAATATAGAAATCTTATGGGAATAAATATCATTATATAAATAAATAAAAACCATTTCATAATTCTCCCACATACATCATAAAGAGCACGACTAATTCATACTTATGAATATTTACAAAACCACAAAATAAATAACCTCCAACAAAACTTTAATGCAATGTACAACAATGTACAAGATTAATAACTCAACTAAAGAGCTTCTCGAAGCTCCCCAACTCAACAGTATCATTAACACTAACAGTGAACTAGATATCTCTCATTTCCTATAAAACAATCTGTGTGAGTGTGAGTTATATATCAACGTGCTCACAAAGGTACTCAAACTCATAATGATTGAATGACAGATATTAAATAAATAATTCACTAACAGATAAACCACCACTAAAATGTAATATCTCCTCATGTGATGTAATGTATGATACACCACAAATAGGCGCGCAATTTATGATAACATTGGCCCAATATAGCGATGGCTTGTTATCAATGGACGTCCCTCTTTCAACACCCTTTAGGTTAGCCCCCACTCAGCTAAACCTCCTCTATGCAATGCAAAGTATGTACACAATGTATGAATTGTATGCAATTATCACCTCATAATCAAGCAATCACCACCAATATAGATAATAAGACATTCAAGTCTATATGAGCAAGAATATCTTTAATTCCCACCGGATATTATTTTATACACACCGTTGAGTCACTCCTTTGGTTGAACCGGAGTGCTTTGACCTGCTTTCGAACCTACCAAACACCATGATTATACTCTAAAAGTGCAATCTACATGTCTTAATTAGCTAATTATTAGTGTATAATATGTTAATTGTGTTATTTTTAATTCCAATTCATTACTAACTTAGTTTTGAGTTAATTTTCAGGAATCCTAGCTTAAAAGGGATAAATTGGCGTTGAAACAAAAAGGCGCTTTGAAGGGGTGTTCGAACAGTACTGAAAGGAGTTCGAACGGTATACAGAAACATTCGAACGGTCTCACGTCAAGTTTAGGTTCGAAGTGTGTTCGAACGATTCAGAGAGCAGGTTTTTCCATTTGAAATGCGTTCAACACAATGTTCGAATGGTCTCCCGTGGCGTTTGAACGGTGGCTAAGGCGTTCGAACAATTGCCGATTCTGCAAAGACATGGAAGCATATATAAGCTAGGATTGTGGTGTATTTTAGGTTCGCGATTTTTAGCTTTGTTTTAGGATTAGCAGTAGCTGTAGGTTCAAAAATATACTAGTTTATCACAATGTTTTCATAGCTATTCATAATTCCTATAATCAGAGTCTCAGGTTTGCAATCAATATATTCAGTTTATGTTTATGCACCTTGTGTTTATACTATGAATATGAGTAGCTAAACTTCTTAATTTCGGGATCAAAAGCGAAGATCAATTGAATGTTTTGGATGAATGAAGGAGGTATGTTTTGGTTTTAAAGTTAAATCTTCTAGTTTTTCTTTCTTCATCTTCTTCATTCTAGAACTTTCGAAAACCTAAACGTTTGATTATGTTCAGTAACGTTTATGCGTGAATTTTTATTCAGTATATACGCTGCACGAATCGATGGTACTTGTCATTTATTAAAACAACTTGACTTATTCTAGGAGTTGAAGTTTTGAAGGATATTTGTTTTTACCACTAAATACTCCGAATCTGAGACTCGCGACGTAGTCGAAGGGTTTGAGTTATCGAATTATCTCCTTCGGAATTCCAAAAGATGCAATTGGTTGGAGCAATGATCCCGGGACCTTTTTATTAATAGTTAAATCTATATTGCTTTCCAATTAATTAATCTTGAATTTGAATTTGTTTAGACAAATACATCTTCTCAAACAATCAGATTTTTTTTTCCTTTTAGAAGCAAGTTGTAGAATTTTTGTGAGCATCTGAGAGAAGTGTTTTAGATCGATCTCGTACTTCCAAGTTATACTACTCTGCCATCCTACACTTGGGATATCTCGAGCATACATTTGGAGGCTGAGTCACACCACCACATCAAACTTGATGAAAAAGATGTTATAATTCATAACCAAAGCATAACTATAGCTTATACACCTTAAACATGTAATTTAGAACACCAATAATGCATTAGAACTCAATGGGATGTTAAACCCTTCCCTAATACAATGTAAGGTCAACTTTAAATGATAATATCTCACAAATATACAAGGAGTTAAAGCACCAACTTTATATCAATAGAAATATCTATGAATCTACTTTTCAACACTTCAAACAGTGCGCCATTTCGAGTTCCCTAGAGAGAGTTATGGTTATTTTACTAAAGAGTGTTAAAACTATCAGCCACAGGTGTCAACCCTCAGTCACATGTGTGGACACCTTGAGTGAAATTTTGATTAATGTGTCGATTCTTCTGCTCCAGGTGTCAACACTGTTGAGTCAAGATTGATCCTTATTGACTCAAGGTTAATTCCCATGTTAATTTTGATGATAACTAAACCTTGTGTTATGTTACTAATGAATCTACTTAATGTGCAGATTAACAAGTTCATAGCTTAGACTTAAAGTTGGATCTTAACTCTAATACATATCAAAGGAATGCACAACAAGTTCAAGATGCAAGAAATGAATTCAAAGGGCTATGCAATGAACCAAACTGAGTAATGATGTCTATCTCTACTTCAAACATGTGTTCTACATTCGAAGAGATTGAAGGTGTTCAATTGAAGCTTTTTCTTTCAAGTATGCATAGTTTCAATGAAGATTAACTTGCACCAGACTAAAGCCTTCATCAGAATATGCAAAGAACAGTTGAAGAAGTGCAATGCTCAGTTGAAGATGAATTGGCTGTTGAAGAATTTGGAAAATGCTCAAGAGATGATCTCATCTGGTATGCTTAAGACCAATTCAAGACAATGAGATTGAAGTTGCTGAGAAGATGGCTCACAATGAATATATGATCTCTACATGGAATCCAAGTGAAGAATTCTTCTATAGTATAAATAGTCAATGAAGATTAGATGTGTGAAAAGATTCCATCAAGTCTGCAAAAGTCTCATTGAAGTGATTTTTAAAGAAGAATGAAGAATTGCTAACAAAGAGAGGAAATCAGAAATGAAGTATTGTGAAGCTCTACAGGAAGATTGGCATTCAAAAAGATATTCTACAATGATTGAAGAAGCTTTGTAAATGAAGAAGTAAAGTTCAGCTTTAATCAAATAAAGCTTTGAGATTCAAGAAGAAGATTAACATTCAATGATTGATTCAATCCAAATTTAAACAGAAGTTAACTCTGATGAGTTAAGAAGATTTGATTGATTATCTTACCCAAAGACATACTCCTTGAAGTTCTTATACCAGTGCTTTGATAAAGCTTGATCAATAGAAATCTGAAAGCTGAATTCTGGGCAATGAGGGGACTCATGGGAATGAGGAGCCACCTCCTGATCACAGACGCTAAAAGGCCTGAAGACATATTGAACAATGAGGAGATTCATGAAAATGAGGTGTCGCCTCTTGCACACCGAAGCAAAAATGTCTAAAGACCAAATAGACAATGAGCGGACACATTGTAATGAAGTGTCGCCTCATGAAGACAGATGCCAAGGCTTGAAGATAAAATGATCAATGAGCGGACACATAAAGATGAAGTGTCACCTCCTGGTAGCAGAAGCAAAAGGCTGGAAGTTTTAAATGATCAATGAGTGGACACCTGAAGCAGAAGTGTCACCTCATGACAGCAGAAGCCAAATATGAAGAAGACAGATGAACAAGGAGTCCCCTCGTCAACCTGAAGAGGGGACTCATGAACTTAGTGAACTATATCTGGTAAATGCAGAAGCAGGAAGTGTCGACACCACAAAAATGGAGCCGACTCCCTCTACTGCAACGACTACTTTTCTTAACGTTATAACAGACTAGACGTGCATTTATGATACCCAACCACCTCCAACGGATGGAATCAATGCAAGGGTATATATACTAGCCTCCAACTGCATTTATATACAAGAATCAAGATGAAGAAACAACAAGAGACAAGAATCACTGATCTACCTGATATTCCTGATTATTCTTCCTGTTTTGTTCTTATGAGCTTTGATTATAAATCTACTCTAGTTAGAGAGTTTGTTTGTGAGTTGTATACTCTTATACACTTGTAATTGAGAGTTTGAGAGTTCTCTTGTGTAAAGCAAAACTCTTGTAAAGTTTAAGTGGAGCTTGGACAAAACCACTTAGGAATTGAAGAACTCAGTGAGGAGTTCTTGTAGAGTTAGCTGAGCACTTTGTCAATCAGCAGCCCATCTTGTAATAGGTGATTACATAGTGGAAGAAGGCTTCAAGGAGGTCTTGGGGTGAGGACGTAGACCACGATTTGTGGTTGAACCTCGGTAAATCTGTGTCTCTCCTTCATTGCTCTGTTTTCTTTGTTTTCATTGATAACTTTGCTTTGCACATAGATTAGCCATTGCTATATTGTTTAGATTAATTTTAATTAATCTTAACTTGTATTAATTTTTGAAAAACCCAATTCAGCCCCCCCCCTCTTGGGTTGCCTATTGGACCAACAAACACCAGTGGACAGAAAATAAATGTTTGAAAAAAAATGTTGCACGTGTCGACTCCTTAAGATTAGGGGTTGACTCCCCCCACCTTTGCTTGAAAAGACAACTTCTCAAATATGATTTTTCAAGCTTCCTAACCAACCCAAACACAACAATAAGTATTCCAAAGGTCCATAATGAATTCCTAAGGTCTCAAATCAGTTTTCAACATTTCAAAACTCAATAATATGTAAGATTTAAGGCTTCCACTTGAAACTTCTAATCATTCTTCCCTCCTTCGCCTTAACCTCACTTCCATGGCATGCAAGAGTATGCTAGCATATAACAATTAATAAAAATACAATAAAACAAGCATAGACTTGAGATTCCTCACCTCAAATCAAAGGCACACAACTTCCTCCTTCAATTACCTTCTTCTTCTATTCTTTTTCTCTCTTTTTCCCACTTTCTTTCTTGCCAAACAATTTTACTACACAAGCTCCTCTCTTCTCTCTCCTCCCCTTGTCTTGAAGACAATCATAGACACAAAATATATCTATCATTCCACATGTCACACACACACGCTTGCTAGCAACAAGCACACACCTCACTTAAGTGAAGCACACACCTAGATAGTTTAGGGTTAAACCCCCACCTAACACCTCCTTGCTTCACTAATCCACCCCTAATCCATATGATTATCATAATTGATCACACTTATGATAATTAATCATCATTAACATAAACTAAGCATAGAGATTAATTAAGCTAACTAATCATGGATTAAGCTAATTAATCATGCTACAAAACATGATAATCCCCCCAATGCAAGCTCTCATTAAACCATGCTAAATAAGCACCTTGATTAAGGATAATCATGCACCATAAACATGCTATTAAGTTAAGCATGATGCTAACCAAGTTAGGATTTTACAGTGTGGATCTTATGGATCCACCATTGTTTGAGTAGCAGCAATAGTCAATCAGTTTGTACAGTTAGTTTAGTCTATTTATTTGATTTGGTAACTAGTTTATCTTTAGTTGAAGGGAAGCGACATTTCTCCCCCCCCCCCCCCAAAACAAATGTTTGTCTCGCACCCTTCCCTTCCATTTTTGCCTCGTGGTCTTTAGTGTTATCTAATTGGGGGGTGGGACACGTTTGTTTTTTGTTATTTGTATTATTATTTTCTATTATTTTGTCTTTGTGACCAATAGACGTTAAAGAACTGGATAGTGTCATGACTTATCATATAGATGGTTGAGTGCTTACATTTGTATGTTGCATCTTTTGGATATTTCCATTTGATATCAGAGACGAGATAATTCATTGTGCAAAGATGGTAATGAAAGTTGAGCTCCAAGAGGAACAACCTCAACCTCTTACTAGTCGTAGTACTCTGGCCTGTAAGAGAAGAGCATAGAGACTAAATTGGTGTCACTGTTGTGCTAGACACATGTGTGTGGATAAAAATTATAAAGGGAGTAACCAACTAATGTCAGAGAATCAGATGGTTTACCTAGATATTATTAAAGGGCGAGTAAATATTGAGGCATTGAGACGCCTTGAAATCACCAGAATGGTAGACTCTCTTGATTTTGATGTCCAAAGACTGGCTCGACTTTGTAATGATTATTCTTCTCAGGGTATGTTAGGTTTGAGTGTTTTATTTGCGTGTTTATCTTTATTTATAAATATAACTAACATTTATTTTGCAAATATTTTATATTTAAAAAAACACAAAACAAGAAAAAAAACATGCGCAAGGTCGAAAAGTGTACAAATTGAATGCACTTGAGATCCACAAAAGAAATTTGAGTATTTTTTATAATTTTGTACAGTTTCATGTGAAATGCAAATTTGAATTTTGGGGATTTGTTAAAACATGTTTTCATTCACCTTACCATAATTTTTGTTTTATCCTTTTTTTTAAATACAATTACAAGATTTTATCTTAACACATAGAAAGATACTATTTTACATCACTTATTATCATATCATGATAAGTTTAATATTTTTACATATTGTACAATCATCCTTACAAAAGTAGAGATTTTTTACCAAGTGAGTTTTAAAACCAATCACGCCTTTCAGAGTGTTGTGCACTTTCAAAAATGAATCGAGGCCATTTTTGATCTTTTGAGTCACAGATTTTTTTGTTGACATAATTTCCCTAGAACCATCTTCAAACCTTTTTTTTTTTTTTTGTCTTTTGCTTCGTATATCATTGCTAAAGTTTTGTCCCTAAATATGAAAATACAAGTATATTCACTTGTGCAAGTTAAATTGAGAAAGGAGGTGATCTATTTGCAATATAAAAAAAAAAATAATTTAGCAATGAATGAAAGAAAAGAAAAATCCAAAGGAAAAAAAGAAGTACGAAAGAAGAAAAAAAGAATAAAAGGTTGGTTATTGAAAAAAAAAAAGAGGAAAAAAATCCTATCTAATCAAATGAAATAAGGAAATTAAATGTATGTATTCGTTGATCAATTCATACCCTGATTACACATGTTTTGAGTCTTTTATCATTTCTTTCTCCCTACCTTATACCTCATGGCCAAATTACAACCTGAACAAAGTCCTCGAGAATTTGACGTGTACATTGTTTGCTCTTTCATTTCATAGACAATTCACTTATCAGTTGCTTGTATGATTTTAACATTGAGTATTCTTTCATGGAGCTATGCCAAGTCGTCTCTCACTTTATATATTCACGTCATTTTCTTTGTAATTGTCTGTTTTGATTTTTCATTACATTTACTCTTTTACAAGGACAATCGGTGTGATATGCCTATATTCTTTCTTTCTGTGCAAATAGCGAGTGAAGTCGAATCAAAACTTAAAGGATGTATATATGGTTTTATGTAGTAATACTTTTCTTATCATATAATGATCACACGCACACAAAAGCCTCTCATATATTGTTTTAAGATATTATCTTTCTTGTGTATTAATGAGTAAGATATACATATTATGCTTGTGTTTTAATACATGTCATACTTTATCCTCCTAATTTCAACTGCATGTCCATTTTGATATTTGTGGATACCATCACTGGAAACCTTCACGAGACACCACTCGCTCACTAGGGGTAACCTATGAGTTCAAAAGCTTGGTGCATATACTAAATGCACTCGTGATCCCTACGAAAGTAGAGCATATCTCTTTATATGTGTTTATTGTTTTGCTAGAGACTAACAAAAGCTTAGTTGGGGGTGTAATTGTACTATAAAAAGTACAAATTGAAGTCCCTAATTATAAGCTATTGTTAATAATTTTGCACATATTAGTTATCATTTTAATAAAATATTAGTTTTCTTTTATGTTTTTGTGTTTTGTGCAAAATTAGACATAAAAACCTAATAAAATAAAGTTGACATGCACACACACATTTATTTGAGTGTTAATTTAATGTAGTATCTACATTATGTGTGTGTGTATGGGTATAATATTATATATATATATATATATGTTAGTGAGTGTATATTATATATATATATGTGTGTGTGTGTGTGTGTGTGCGCGCGGCACGCAGGTGAATGAATGGTGAAAAACAAAAACAAAACAAACAAACAAACAAAAAAAATAAATGCCGACAAGGAAGACATGAATGAATGGAATGCAAGTGGAATGCATTATGAAACAAAAGTGGGATGCATTATGGAATGTAACTAGGATGCAATTATGAAATGTATAGTGAAACATATTGTAATGGTATTTATAGAAGGCTCCATTCAACAGAGGGAAAAGGAAGAGCTTCGTAGAGAGGAAAGAGCTTCGGTAGAGAGCTCCATCCAATTGTTTTCTTTTTTAGGGGTAGATTTTTAGTTAGTTTGTTAGGCGTTTTTCATTCAATTAATTTTTCCTTCTAGTCTTTTTTTTTTCATTATTCTGCTATAATAAACATTTTTATTTATGAAGTTATTTTTCAAGCCATGTCTTTTTATTATCATAAGTAGCTAGTTTTATTTTTGGAGTCAATTATAAAGATCATCTAAGGATCTTGGAATATCAACAGAAGTAATTGAGTCTTTATTGTTTTATCTTTAAAATATTTCAATTTTTGGTAATTAAATTCTAGATCTTTGAGAAAACTTAAATTCTTGACTAAGTTTGGTAATTTCTATGTACAAATTTTAGTTTGGTATAGTTATTGCACAAATCGATGGTATGAATCTATTACTTTAATTTTATTATTTTAGATTTAATTATTATTGAAAAATTTTTTTAATAGTTTAATCTTCCGAATTAAAGGCCCAAAACAGAAGTCAATGATTTGAGTTACAAAACCTCCGTTGAAATTTTGGGTAAATAAGATGATCGGATCAATTGGATCCAAGACTTTTTTATTTAATTTAATTAAAGTCTCGTTCTTCAACCATAAATCCTCATAAATTAAACTATTTTCCTTTGATTTTCATTTTTTACAATAATTATTCAATTCTCATCATTACTTTTCAAGGTGAAATTCAAACAAGTTGGCTTAGGTTCCAACTGAAACCATTGCAATATTACAGTGTCTAGCATGGTTTAGTCGGTATCAAATCTTTTATCGTGAGTGAATTTTAATACCTAACTTTACATGTTTTGATAATTTTTCCATGTGAATCAACTCGAATCTTATCGGATTTTATTTATTGCTTCGCTACACCTGTACTTGAGTGTTAATAGATTATTATATTTTGCGCGTAGTCAGTGATTTATTGAAAGGCCATTTCACAAGATTTATTGAAAGGCAATTGATCCATTGGACGCCAAAGACCTTCAGCTTACCTATTTTTATGACTAACTTAGTCATAAAATTAGGGGCCTGCGAATACCACAATACTAGAGCTGATTCTTTTTATTTTGATTTTTGCAGTAACCAAAAGCCGGATCCACTCATCTAATGAAAGCAATATTGATCGTCAATCTGCTAGGAAATTTCCAATTTCCAAGACGACCAGAAAAGTGTAAGTTTATTTACCAAATAAAAGGAAAATGAATAAAAAGAAGGAAAAAGGAAGGTCCACTCGTCGTGAAACACAAGACGATAGTGCCATATTTAAGTCAAGATTCTAAAGATTGTGTACTAGACCCGCAAGAAAATTGAGAGACTCTTGGCAAGAAAAATTATAAAAGTATGATCATAGACTCAAGAAAAAGCAAAGAATGAAAAGGTAAGAATTGTAAAATTTACGGGAGAAAGTGAATAGTAGAATTTTAATAAACGAATACCGTTGTAAGAAATTACCAATTTCCACAAGCAAAATTTTCGGCCCAGATTTCTATGTCGAAAGCATGTATACAGTAACTATGACGCAAATAAATATGCTTGTGCACTAGAACTCTTTGCAAGAGGACTTAGTTTTCAAAGGTGAGGGACGGTATCGCACCATCCCGGGGTGGAAGCAGCATGTCCCCTGAGGGGGTAGCTGACTCTCTTAAAATTTTTAAAATTGTACTTCTATCCATAATTTTTTAAATTCTTTTCAATTTGGCCTTTGAAAATACAGAAATGTCCCCTCAAATTTTCAAACATTTCGTTGCTTTTTACAATTTTAAGAAATGTCTTCAATTTGTCCCCTTTAAAACTTTATAAATGCCCCGCAAATTTTCAAACATTCTTTTTTTTACTTACAATTTTAGAAATATTGATCAAAATTTCCAATCCATTTATGTATGTAAGTATATAAACATTATACATGTGCATAGAAATCAAGTATTCTATCATTGATTACAAAAATAAAAAATCTTAGTTATGATTAAAAGTTGTCCCCTTTGAATTAATTTTTTTTGACTCCTGACCATCCATCATGAGACATCCATAAAAAAAATTATTTAGATCTAGAATGGGGCTCTCAAATTAAAGCTCATGGGACAAGAGGTGGGTCCGATTGCGTATTCAAAGAAACTTTTACAAATCTTTTTGAGACATGATTCACTTTTCTTTCTGAACAAAGTCAAGACACGGCATCGAAGCGAAGAAATGTGGAACCTATAAGCTGAAAGGTGGTAGATGGTGATATTTTCTTCATTACTAGGTCCTTACAGTTAATTTATGAGTATTTGATCCAGTCCACCCAGTTCAAATCTGTTTCAATTCTGAATGAAGTTCTCTGAATTTCGGAGGCTTCACCATTTAAATTTTGACTTATCCAAATTTATTTCATATAAGTAAGTTCTTTTTTTTTTCCCCCTTTTTTTACCTTTTTTTTTCATTATTGCTCCAACAGTGATGTACGGTACTAAAGGAAGAAAATATTTAATACAACGGTGATTCCACCTCATTATGCTAAAAACAGCCAATTTTTTCATTCGTGTTACCCAACTTTTTTTGCTAAAAACACCTCAATTTATTTAAATATTCGCATCCAATGGTCAACTTCATTCTAGTTGTTTTGATCTTCAATTTCCCATTTCTTTTAGGACAAAAAATAAATGCCCATTTGCCATAATCCCTAAGACATTGATATGATCGCTCTGCATCTTTATTTATTTTCTATAATGGATGGTCCTATGGCCTTTAATTATTTAATCAATGATTCTAAAAATTCTTAATATCAAAATTTAAATATTCAAAGACTTCATTTACAAGTTCCTCAGAATGCAACTAAAAGAAAAAGATTCAAAAGACAATTTTTTTTTTTTGGGATACAATGTAAAGCCAACGTCCTTGGAGAGGGGGAGGGGATGAGGGAGAGTGAGTGAGTTTATGACCTCAATGAGCGTTGGGGCACCACTAACACTGAGTTAGTCCTTCTTTCTCTCAAAAGGCATTTTGATCATTGTGTGTTAGAAGAAGAAAATAAGTAAAAGAGAAAAAAAATAAGAAACTCATGTGCCTTTATATTTTATAACCAACTTAACCATAAAATTACAAGCTTAGCTCAGGGCTATGATACTAATAGAGGTACGTTTTACAAAAATGATAAAAATCTATTTACCTCCAATAAGCAAAGCTAGCGCCACCCACTGATCAAGCTTTATTAAAGTTGCTTGGTGTGTCGTTAATATGCGAATCAACTTTCCATTTCCACAAGGACCATTAAAGAAAATTTTCCTGTTACTATGACACTTGGATAGGATAGCTCTACAGTTTTATTTATTTTCTATAATGGATGGTGCTCTAAACTTTTTTTTAATTCAAGATTCTAAAAGTTTATGTATCAAAATGTAACATATTCAAAGACTTTGTTTACCAAATATTCTAACAAAATAGAAAGTTCATTGGAATGCGAAGAGTGAAGGTCAAAATAATTTAAAAGGCAGTCTGAACACAAACTTAAATTGATTCTAAAGATTGTGTACTAGACTTGCAAGAAAATTGAGAGACTCTTAGCAAGAAAAATTATGAAAAGTATGAACAAAAACTCAAGAAAAAGCAAAGAATGAAAAGGTAAGAATTATAAAATTTACGGGAGAAAGTGAATAGTAGAATTTTAATAAAATAATACCGTTGTAATAAATTACCAATTTCCACAAGCAAAATTTACGGGAGAAAGAGCATAGTAGAATTTCAATAAACTAATACCGTTGTAAGAAATTACCAATTTCCACAAGCAAAATTTTCGGGCCAGATTTCTATGTCGAAAGCATGTATACAGTAACTATGATGCAAATAAATATGTTTGTGCACTAGAACTCATTGCAAGAGGGAAGGTATCACTATCCAGGGATGGAAGCATCATATGCCTAGAGGGGACAGCTGACCCCTTAAATTTTTTAAAATTATACTTTTACCTATAGTTTTTTAAAAAAAATTTTAATTTGGCTCTTGAAAATATATAAATGCCCACTCCTGCCAAATTTTCAAACATTTTATTTTTTTACAATTTTAAGAAATGTTTTTAATTTGCCCCCTCTAAAATTTTATAAATGCCCCACAAATTTTCAAATATTCTATTTTTACTTACAATTTTTAGAAATATTTTTCAAAATTTTCAATCCATTTATATGTAAGTATATAAACATCATACATGTGCATAGAAATCAAGTGTTCTATTATTGATGACAAAAAAAAAAAAAAAGATCTTGATTATGATTAAGAGTTACCGCTTTGAATTAATTTTCTGACTTTACAACTGGCCATCCATAATGGGACATACATAATAATCATTTAGATCTGGAACGGCTCACGAATTAAAGCTCATGTGGCAGGAGGTGGGTCCAAGTGGACAGTGTTGGGCACCACTGTTAGTCCCTCTTCTATCAAAAGACATTTTGAACATTGAGTGTTAGAAGAAGAAAATAAGGAAAAGAGAAAAAAAAATAAATAAGAAACTCATGTGCCTTTATATTTTATAACCAACTTAATCATAAAATTACAAGCTTAGCTCAGGGCTATGATACTAATACAGGTGCATTTTGTAAAAATAAATAATAAAAATAATAAAAATCTATTTAACTCTAATAAGCAAAGCTAGTGCCACCCACTAATCAAGCTTTATTAAAGTTGATTGGTGGGTCGTTAATATGCCAATCAACTTTTCATTTCTCTTAACTTTTTTTAATTCAAAGGTTCTAAAAGTTTGTGTATCAAAATGTAACGTATTCAAAGACTTTGTTTACCAAATATTCTAACAAAATAGAAAGTTCATTGGAATGCAAATAATTTAAAAAACAGTCTGAACAAAAACTTTAGAAGAAGAAGAAGTGAAAAGAAAAAGAGAAAAAAAAAAACTAATAGATTTACGTGTCTTTTCATGTTTTGTAACAACTATCTTCACCTCTCTAATAAATCAAGCTTTATGAAGGTTTGTTGTTGGTGGTAAATCTGTCAATTAACTTTTCATATTTCTACAAGAATTAGAAGGACACTTAAGAAATGTCCAACTACTGACGAAACGTGGATAGTATCTCTTTACAACTTTATATATTTCAAAAGTTTAATTCATGATCCTAAAAGTTTGCGTACCGTATTGTAAATATTCAAAGATTTGGTTTACCAAAAATCATAAAAAATACAAAAGTTCATAGGAATGGAAAGAAAAGATAAAAAGATTCAAAAGATAGTTAGAACTTGAACTCAAACTTTAGAATAAGAAAAGGAAAGTGAAAGAGAAAGAACTAAGAAATTGATGTGTCATTAAATTTTGTAACCAATTAACCCTTAGTTTTTTATAATGGATGGTGCTATGGCCTTTGTTTAATTCTCGATTCTAAAAGTTTCTACCGATGTATAAGATATCAAAGACTCCGTTTACCAAAAATTATGAAAAAAAATACAAAAGTACATGGGAATGCGAAGAAAATAGAAGGGAAAAAGATTTGAAGAAGAAAATAATAGAAGTTGGAAAAAATCTAAGAATCCTGAACATATTTACCGAATTAGGAAATGGAAGCGTGAGATGTTAGGAAAAATAGAAGCAGACGTTGTCAAAAAATATAGGTGAAACTTAATAGAAATCTCAGAAAGAAACTTAGCAGAAAAAGGAAAAATAATTTACCCTATATATTATAGCAATATGTTAGGTGTTCTTTGACTTGGAAAGTTTCAATCCCTTTTTCTCAATTTTTAAAATTTTTAAAAATATAAAGTACATCTGTCATACTATTGTTGGTCCTCTTTGAATTATTTATTTATTTTAAACTTCATAAATGATATCCTCTTATAGTTATGGTAATATTTTTAAATTTACTTTAATTATGCTCATTCTAAAGAATCTTCATTAGATTTGAAATTTCTAAAATAGAAAGAACATATGTTGTGAAATTATTAGCAGTTTGTCATATACAAAATACATATGTCATAATACTATTAGTGTTTTTTAATTTTAGAATACATGTGTCATATTATTATTGGTTTATTTAATTTTTTATTTTTATTTATTTATTTATTATAAACTTCATAAATGCTATCCATTGATAGTTGTAGTAACATTAACAAATTTCCTTTAAATATGCTTCTTTTTATTTATTTATTTATTATAAAGTTCATAAATGCTGTCCATTGATAGTTATGGTAATATATTCAAATTTCCTTTAAATATGCTTCTTCTAAATAATCTTTATTAATCATAAATTAGATTTTAAATTTATAAAATAGAAAAAACATGTATTGTGAAATTAATTATTAATACTTTGTCGTATACAAAATACATGTTTCATAATATTATTGGTGCTATCTAATTTTTCTTATTTCTTTAGAATTTTATAAGTTCTATCTAATAATGGACATGATAATATTTCTAACACTAGGTGTCAAACCGTGCAATGTATAAGAGTAAATATTCTTCAAAATCCACTATTTGCTTACCATTATCTTTTACCACAGAAAAATGGATAAGAAATATTTAGAAAAGTGATTGTATATATATTGTAAGTAATTGATTCAAAATCCCAAATAATTAACTATACAATTTAAAATTTGACAATATTAATTTGTTTTATGATAATATAATGTTGTGAAAAATAAAAGAGCTTATAAAAACTCTAATGAGTTAATCGCAATAGAGCTTTTTTTTTTTTTTCAATACTCTGCATGAAAGAAAAAATTGATTAAGTCATTTTTTTAAACTTAATCCTAGAATTTTAGGTATTTTATTCCGATCTAACAAAGATAGCCATACTTTAATAAAATTCAAAAACTTGTGATATCATTGATTTGCTAACTATTATGCTTTGCTCCTTTTTTTTATAATTTATGATGTCATAATTGTTTTGTAAACCATAAATTCTGCAAGTAATTTATTTTTCTAGCATCCTGATCTACCTTTCTTTTTCTTTTTAGTATCATATTTTTTTATAGTAATCTCAATCTTATCTTATATATATTATATAATTAATAGTGTGGTCAATTAATAACTATCTAACCAATTGCCAATAAATTCAATAGTTATCTAACAAATTACCCCTATGACATGACATTTTAAAAATATAAGAGCATTTAGAGCACCACACAAGAGAGGCAAATTATAGGAACAAACACAACTTTTATTTGTATATCTATATTATTTCTTTAGTATGCTCCTTCTAAAAAATCTTTAATTATGCATAAATTACATATTAAATTTATTAAATAAAATGACAAATGTCATAAAATTATTAGCATTTTATGTTTTTTATTGTCTCGATTCGCATGCCACTAAAGAAAACATTTACAAGAAAATAAAAATAAAAATAATTCTTTTGAATTAAAATAAAATGAATAGGGCTAATTGAAAATGAATAGAGTTGTGATGAAATTATTTGTTCCCTTAATCATACTTTTTTCAAATAAAATATACAAAATTATTTCCATTTTACTTTTTTATTCTTTCAATTTTATAAATTTCATGCATCAATCAATACAACAAAATTTTTTAAATACCCTAGCATCCTAATATTTTTCCAAGAATTTATATAAAACTAAATTTGATGTAAACATTTTAACTATAAAAATATTATTTTACCTAAAGAAATTATCATCCTACAACTTTTTTGTTTCTCAAAATCTAATATAATTTTATGTTATTTTGTGAACTTGAATGAAGATTGATATAATTATTTTGTAGCAAGATTGATTTTACAATAAAAATTCTTTCATCTTGGCTTGACCAATATTTTCAAATATAATTTATGCTAACATTCATAATTTATGCAAGTATATTGACTACAAAAATTAATTTAATTGAGTGTAACTATGAATACATGACAATCATTTTTTTTTTCAATTGGCGCTCGCTAAAATTTTAAATAACTGTTCTTAAAGATGATCATTAAACTGAAAGAAATATTGGATACAACTACACTCACATATTGTATCATTAATGCTAACAATTTTAAGTGCTTAAAACTTTAAATTCATAATTTATGGATAAGTTTTTTTATTAAGATGAATTTAAAAATCAAACTTCACTGAGTATATTAAGTATTTGGTGATAGGTCAAGTCTTTCTAAATTAAAAATACAAATTCTTTTTAAATAAAAATTTCAGTTTTGAGTAGATATAAATATGCATATGTGCGTACATTATTAAATGTTCTTAATAGATAAATTGCCTAAATATGTGACTTACATATTTAACTAATATAGCCCCTAGCAAATTTTTAAGGAAAAACCAATTAGATGTTCACATTAAAAATTTAGTTTCTTATTACAAATTAGAGATTTTTTCACAATAAACTGTAATAATTTATTTCAAGACTATTTTAATTATTATAATTTAGTATAAATTATATAATTAGTGAAAGATCCAAACCTCTACATTCATAACTTATCTTTTTATAAAACTTATAAATTTAGTATATATGTTTTTTCATCCCCGTGCATAACACGAGTTTAATGCTAGTTAAGAATAAATTGGAAAACTTAATAGAATCTTAGTAAAAAAACTTTTGCAAAACTTAGAAATTGACGTGTCCTTTCATTTTATAACAGCTGGCTCCACCTATCTAATTAATCAAGTTTTATGAAGATTGGTTGTTGGGATGGTAAATCTGTCAATTAACTTTCCATGTTTCTACAAGGATCAGAAGAAGGAAAATTACGAAATGTCCACCTTGGATAGGATCTTTTTACAGCTTTATTTACTTTCTATAACGGGCCTTTGTTTAATTCATGATCCTAAATTTGATGTTTTTTGTGCTTAAATTATTGTAGCAGAAGTTAATAAAATTGTTGAGGTTTTTAAAATGTCCTCTACCGTCACCAATTGTCGACCATTGTAACCCAAAGCCCCCAAGAACACCACCACCACGCCACCGCCGCCGCCGCCAGCCACCACCACCGTTGTTGCCACCCACCACTGCTCACCCCACCAACCATTTCCCTATGTTGCCACCACTGCCTGCTGTCACAGCTGCCGTTGCCACCCTCCACCTTCCATTGCCGCAACCGTCCTCTCATCATCTCCTGCTGCAATCACCATTCTTTGTCGCAGCCAACTCATTTAAACTTGTTCAAATTCACTCAATTGCCACACTACACTACCCCCAACATACATCCTAGATTTATTTTACGTGACCGAAAGATTTTGCATAGCAAACATAAATTTGTATAGGATTAATTTCACCTACACCCCCTAAGGTTTGGTCTTTCGACACTTGGACCCACTACCCTTGAAAAATAGGCACCTAGACCCCCTACTAGTAGTATCTGTCTACCACTGTTACTTTATGAGGGCATTTTTTACTTTTCTTCTGATAAGTTTCTCTATTGGAAAGATTGACGTTGTATGTAACTCTTATTAAAAGGTAGCCACTGCACATCTGTAGATTTTTAATGATGATCACCGGGCAAACATGATCCAGAAATTGTTTAATGTAGATTTTTATATCAAGTTTTAACATTTCTAATTTCTAAGCGACCCAGCAATTCTTTTGTTTAAATGAATGTCAATTTGCTTTGCAGAGAAAAAAAAAAAAGAATGTCAATTTAATCTCATGTGTCATGCATGAAGGTACTACGGAAAAGGTATCATAATCCCTTAATTCATTTTCAAATGAAAAGTGGGGACCAGCTGCTAATGCTATGTCTTGTTGCTAATAGAAAATTAAGAATATTAAGCTAATAGAAAGTTTAGAAAAAAATTTCCCCTCCGTGTACATAAATATGCATATATATATATATATATATATGCATACACGTTTGCATATCTTGCTAAAAGCAAAAACTAAATAACACTTTTTTGTTGATGTGAGGTTACAAAGTGAGTGAGTGGAAGAAAGTGAGAAAGGTGAGAGAAAAAGAGGAGTGATGAGAAGAGAGTGTTTGTGTGTGTATGTGACGGGAACAGAGAAAAAAGAGAGAAAACAAAAGAGAGAATGGAGAGAGAAATGAGTGATGGTAATGTTTTATGCATTTTATCTTTATTTTAAATTGCTTCTGGTGGGTATATTTGTCATTTTGGTTGGTCAAGATGGTCAACAAACAGAAATGATTTAACGGACCTGATGATAGGGTTTGTACATGAAACCTCAAGGGGTCCAGTTACCTATTTTTTAAAGGTAGTGGGTTTAGTTGTTGATATGTTAAACCTAAAAGGGTCTAGGTGAAATCAACCCATTTGTATATCATCATGGTTAATTTGAGGGTAATATTGTTTTTTTAATTAAAAAACTAAAAAAACAAAAGGAAGATGTCAAAAACTCTATTAAGAGATGTAAAAATAAAAAAAAAAAGCTTTTTCAGCAGGTTACCATACACCTCAGCCAAGTTTTTTTTAAGCTAGCTTCTTTTTTATACTTTTTTTTTAAGCAGATTTAAAAAAGTTGTTAACAAACAGGCCCTTAAAAGAAACTTTTTAGAAAATGTAATAAATACTTTTAAGAAACTTAGTAAAAACTCATATGAATAATTCAATAGATACTTAGTTAGAACTAACGAAAAAAATATTAAGTTTTAGCCCGTAAAATTATTCAAGATAGAAGTCAATGATAATCTTGTTTGAAATGTCTCGAATTTAAATTATCATCAAATCTTTTATACTATATTATAGCAATATGTTGTTAGGCCATTAAGCATGAAAGTTTCAATTCATTTTTTTGAAGTTTTTGAATTTAAAAAATAATAAAAATACATATGTCGTGAACCCATTGGTCTAATTAATATGGTAATGTCTTTCAAATTACGAAACTTTCAATTTCAAAATTTTACAAGTCATTGAAGATAATATTTAAAACCTAAATATAAATGTGTCATTATTGATTCTTTAAAATCAATATACTAATTAAATCTCGCAATCTTTTTAAATTCCTAAAAAAATTAAAAAGGCCAAAACGATTGAAAAGCCTATTTCAACACAAATTTTAATGCAAAACCCGAATTTATTAACGCTTAGTTTGAAACTCGAATTTTTTATTGAAAAAAAAAAAAGAAAAATGTGATGGAAAATAGAATAAATTGACTTTTTCATTTTGTTCTATTTTCCTTCACCTTTTATTTTTTCCACCGAAAATTCGAGTTTCAAACGGAGCATAAGTAAAAAAAAAAAAAAAAAGTAGATAAAATGAGAGATTAGAAATTCTCACTTGTACCTTTTTTATATTCTTTTATTCTTCACTTTTTCTGACAACAAAAAGATAACATGTAATTTCATATTCTTGTCATCTTTCTTTTCACTTAACAAATTCTTAATCAAAATCCTAGAAAATGAGGTTTCCTCTATATATATGTATTGTAAACTCAAAACCTTCACTTCGAAATATTGCAGAGAGGAAACTTTAAAACTCAATGGGACTTTCCAATTTCCAGATGAGCTTGGTATTGTCATGGCCATCTATTTTGGTGCACGTTATTGTTGTTCTCTTCTGCTTGTGTTCAGGCTTTGGTTATAATATTGTAGCCACCAGCTCTGTGAATGGTGGGAACGAGACTGACCGACTGGCCTTGCTTGCATTCAAGGCCAAAGTAACCAATGATCCCTCCAAGGCTTTGAGCTCGTGGAACGAATCCATCCACTTCTGCCGATGGCTTGGTGTAACATGTGGTCGCCGGCACCAGAGGGTCATTGCAATGGACCTGGCTCATCGACAATTAATAGGGTCCATTTCACCTCACGTCGGAAATATGAGCTTTCTCAGAGTATTGTCGTTGCGCAACAATAGCTTCACTCATATGATCCCTTCAGAAATCGGCCGTTTGCGAAGACTGCGGTACTTGTGGCTGAACAATAATTCAATTACCGGCGAAATCCCTACCAATGTATCTGGTTGGGGTAACAACCTCATTAGCTTGACTCTCTATTACAAGAAGTTAGAAGGGAGGATTCCTTTGGAGATTGGTTCTCTGTCTAAGCTCGAGGTAATGCATATTCACACAAACAATCTAATAGGACCTCTCCCTCCATCTCTTGGGAACCTATCATCATCTCTTAGAGAATTCAGTGCGGCCGACAATCATATCAGCGAGAGTATCCCTGATGCTCTAGGCCAATTGACAAACCTAGAAATGCTTGCCTTACCGTTGAACAGGTTGTTTGGTATCATTCCTCCTTCAATCTTTAATCTCTCTTCTATCACGGTGTTTGATGTGGGAGATAACGAAATTCAAGGGAGTCTTCCCTCGGAGTTGGGAAATACTCTATCTGATCTTCGATTCCTTAGCATTGCTAACAACCTATTTACTGGATCCATTCCTATTTCCATATCCAATGCCTCCAACCTAGAAATACTTCAAATTGGATTCAATGAACTTAACGGAAAAATGCCTAGTTTGGAGAAGCTGCATAAGCTACGGATTTTACACGCTCCTCGAAATCAGTTGGGATATGAGGAAGCCGATGGCTTGAGCTTTCTCTGCTCTTTGACCAATGCCAGCTATTTACGCGTGCTGATTATAAGCAACAATAATTTCGGGGGGGTGTTGCCCAAATGCATCAGCAATTTCTCCACTAATCTTTTTATGCTTGACCTGAGCAACGACAAATTATTTGGGAGCATCCCAACTGAGATAGTGAATCTAGTCAATTTGGAGGTGCTTTCGCTGCATCTCAATCAATTCACAGGTAACATTCCTGCTAATATTGGGAAGTTTTCAAAGCTGCAATATTTGTATCTGAGGATTAATAAGTTCTCGGGGAACATCCCATTGTCTTTGGGAAACTTATCTTTATTAACCGAACTTT
This sequence comes from Euryodendron excelsum, assembly GCA_033060915.1. Taxonomy (NCBI): domain Eukaryota; kingdom Viridiplantae; phylum Streptophyta; class Magnoliopsida; order Ericales; family Pentaphylacaceae; genus Euryodendron; species Euryodendron excelsum. The sequence goes on along the minus strand of CM065390.1, from coordinate 9,442,090 downwards.
ATGCAGGAGAAAATCATTTCCTTGGCAGCATCCCTCCAAGTCTTGGGAAATGCCAAAATCTGGCAAAAATAAGTCTTTCTCAAAACAACCTTGAAGGCACAATACCCCCACAATTTATTAGTATCTCAACGTTACGGGGTCTAAACCTATCTGGGAACCGTTTGACTGGTTCCTTTCCAATGGAAGTTGGGAATTTAAAAAATATAGAAGGATTGGATGTTTCTAACAACAATTTATCTGGTGAAATTCCAAGCACTTTTGGTAGTTGCGTGAAATTAACACTCCTAGTTATGGCGGGCAACAACTTTCATGGGATCTTTCCTTCATCTTTCAGCTACTTGAGAGGTATCGAGTGGTTAGATCTTTCTCGCAATAATTTATTGGGCAAAATTCCAAATTTTTTGGAGGGCTTTGTCTTCTTGGAGTACTTAAATTTGTCATTCAATGACTTTGAAGGTGAGGTACCAAAAATAGGTGCTTTTAAAAATGCAACTGAAGTTTCTCTTAGTGGAAACAATAAGCTTTGTGGGGGCATACCTGAATTACAACTTCCCAGCTGCAAGTCCCAAGGATCTAAAAAGAAAAGATCAAGTCTTACAGTGAAACTAAAAGCTCCCTTAGTAGCTTTTGGGATTGTAGGATTAATTCTGGTTTCATGTTTTTGGGTTCGTCCTTGGTGTATAAAAACAGGTAAAGTACCTTCTTTCAAAATTCCAGGGAACCCATTTTTGAAGGTGTCGTATCGAAGCCTACTTAAAGCTACTGATGGATTCTCTCCTGCCAATTTGATTGGTGTGGGTAGCTTTGGTTCAGTGTATAAAGGCACTTTTGGTGGAAAAACTGTTGCAGTAAAGGTACTAAACCTTCAATTTCATGTAGCTTTCAAGAGCTTCAAAGCTGAGTGTGAGGCCTTGAGGAACATCAAACATCGAAATCTTGTAAAGGTGCTCACAGCATGTTCAAGTATTGATTATCAAGGTAACGATTTCAAAGCTCTTGTTTTTGAGTTCATGGTTAATGGGAGCCTAGAGAAGTGGTTGCATCCAAATGAGAACGAAGGTGAAGTGCGTAGGGAGTCAAGGAATTTAAACCTACTACAGAGACTAAATATTGCCATCGATATTGCTTCTGCACTTGATTATTTTCACCATCATTGCCCGAAACCAATAGCACATTGTGATTTGAAGCCGAATAATGTTCTTCTGGATGATGAAATGACTGCACATGTAAGTGACTTTGGGTTGGCAAGATTTCTTCCACAAGCCACATATGACTCTGCGGCAAATCAATCAAGTTCTAATGGAATGAGAGGATCTGTTGGTTATGCCGCTCCAGGTAAATACTTATTTTCTTTTTCACCTTTGCTTTCCAAAAGAACATGTACTTCAATTGTATTTACCATGTGTTACACATGAATTGCAGAGTATGGCACGGGAAATGAGGTGTCAACATCTGGTGATGTCTACAGTTACGGCATTCTCTTGTTGGAGATGTTCACAGGAAAGAGGCCCACTGACAACATGTTTAGTGACTGTCTGAATCTCCATAACTTTGTTAAGATGGCTTCGCCTGAACAAGTAGAACGAATTGCTGATCCAAAAATGTTTCAACAAAGAGAGGAGGGGGAGGGGAGCTCAAGTATCAACATAACTGGGAATCAAAGCAATGCTGACAGTCACAAAATTGAGGAGTGCTTGATTTCGATATTTAGAGTTGGAATTGGATGTGCAGAGGAAGTGCCAAGAGACCGAACAGACATTAAAGATGTTTTAACTCAGTTGCATGGGATCAAGAAGAAATTTGGAACTGGTCAAGCACATGGAGGCAGAGGAGCTACAACTACAATTTGACCATGATTTGGTATGCCTCTGTCAATGTCTCTATAACTAAATTCCTAAAGGGGCGAAAAGATTATTTGAAGAGTACTGCTGATGTTTTTGCTGCCATAATTAGAAGGAATCCATTAGGGGGTACATCCATTTCATGAATTCTGCATGTAATTAAGCTCAAAATATATATGTATATATAGTTATCCGTTTGCTACGTCATTTTATATAATAATCATATTGAAACATTCAATAACGTTCCAAAATTTGGTTTCCAAGCTGCTGCAACTTGTTACTTGTGCCTTTTTTCTTTTTTCAGTTTTTGTTGCTGATTATATCACTTACAAATTAATGTTTGGATATCTAATTGTTTCCTCTTCTCTCAGGTGCCTAATTAGTATTGAAGATATTGGTCCACTGAACAAAGTATGCTTCGCCACATCATATATTATGTAAGTTTCTTTCTCTCTTTTTTCCTTTTTTCCTTCTTTCATGTTTTTAGTTTGTTTCCACCTTGCGAATTTGTAGTCTAAATGTACTTTAAGAAAGCTATTGCAACTGTTGTTATTGTTCTCGTTTGACTTTCATGAGTAACTGTTGTTTTTCTACTTTTTATTGTTTGAAACTCTAGCAAAATCAAATCAGGCTGCGCATAAGAAATTTATGATCTACAAAACATTTTCAGTTCCTCCTACTCTTAATCACTATAGAAATTTTTTAAGATGTAAACTAGTCTGGTATACAGGCTGAAAACTTTTGCCGAGTGTGCATTCATTCTCACACGGAGAGAGAGAGAGAGGCAGCAGTAATTTACAATCCTGATTTTTATACAATTTATGATAAGCGGCACATTCACAAAGGTAGTTCACCACTATCTGAAATAACAACTTTGCTCCTTGGCACCCCACTGTGTCTCTCCTGGGCTTCAATCTTGAAGACAACATCCATCCCAGAAACCACATTGCCAAACACCACGTGATGCCCATCCAACCTGTACAGAAAATCCAAAGTCAATGCATGATGGCAATAATTCTCCCAGGCCACAGAATATTGAAGTACCACAAAATGCAATGTATTGATCAACTAGATGTGCAGAATCTGCAAATTCATGCAGTGGACAGGCCATTATTTTCATTGGTACATCGGAATGTTCAAATGTCAAATTGTTTATGCCTACTTGCTGGTGTTTTAGACAAAATATCTTTCAAGCAGCCATAAGCATTTTTTACTCTTGATAGTTAACCAACAATTACTTCACAAAGTTCCTACACATAAACAAGCTGGCAACTTCCTTTTGTCCAACTCAAAGATAGAAAACATCATCCAGGATGTATTTCTCTAGTAAGATGCTGGAAAGGTTCCTATAGAGTGCAGAAAATGGTTAATCACCAGCTAGTTGTTACAGTAGTAATGAAGAATTGGGAGCCATTGGTGTCTCATCCGCCACTTGCCATTGACATAACTCCTGTAATAAGAAAGCAAAAAATAAAATAAGTCATCAAATTTCCCAAACCTCGACTTCAGATGCAACCCGTTTAAAGTTCAGGAACGTGGGATGGGTTTTACGCGTACCAGGGCCAGTGTGCTTCAGCTCAAAATTCTCATCAGCAAACTTGTCACCATAGATCAACTCTCCACCCCGCCATCACCACGTGTAAAGTCACCTCCCCGGATCATAAAACTGGGAATGGTCCTATGGAATCCGCTCCCTTTGTAATGGAGAGGCTTCCCACTTTTTCCAGTTCCTTTCTCACCTGAAATAAGAGGGATCGCTAGACATGTCATCAACAACTCAAAAGTTCCAACCTAATTCTGGAGAATGGTTTTACCATCAAGTTGCAGGCCTCATACTTAAGCACAGTTAGCATTTCCAATGCATAAAGGCTTGTAGGCAACCATCTCTATATGAAGCAAAACAAATTTTTTCCTGTTAAACTAATCATCAAAGCCCATACAGGCCTACAGTACAGATCTATATAACAGTTACATGTAGAGGATATTTTACAATTTGGGTAACACACATTATCCTAGAGTTACATTACTTGATTGGCCATTTACTTCACTTTATCTATGTTGATGTGAAAATTAAAAAGACAAGATTTTAGTACGATAACCACTTTTAATAAACAATTTATAAAAAAAAATAGTAAAGGCACTTAAGCACCAGCAGCTGCAACTATAAAAATGTGTCTATCATAACTTGCCTAGGACCTGACGCACTTCCAAAGAGCTGCTTTCAAGAAGAAATGGCATAAGCAATCTTTGATTCTCATGGTGATTACAAAGAAAGGTCACATTTTACCACTGTCTTAAACACCAAGTTGATTATGGTCTCTACCATTCATGGAGAGAATATTATTAACCCTCAATCATTACATCTTCTATTGCTTTTCATCTTTCTGGATTTATGTATAACTCCTTCATAAACATATGCTTCAACAAATAGAAGTGGCTTCCATACAAATACGTAAAAGACATAAAAGCGAGAAAAAGTTGCTTGGATACCAGTGCAAAGAGCTCGAAAGTTTTCTGCACATTAAACACATAAAACCAATCAGTTGCTTTTTGTATAGTAATCTAAGTTGAGACGCCTAGATCAAGACAGTTTTCTCCATAGCCGGGTACTGTACCTACGGTCTTGGTGACAGTTTTTCCAAAGAGGCCCATGACAATACGACCTGAAAACAAACTGATCATGAGTATAGAATATAATATTACAACAACAGTATTATTCAGAATCACAATTTATCATCGAATAAGTTATATGCCATCTGCTTCTATGATGCAGCGGGAATTTAAAAGAGCAAAATAATCAGTCCTAACTCGTTGATTCGCCACGAACACCGGATTATAAGGCTTCTTCCAATTTGTTGATTCACCATGAACACCGGATTATAAGGCTCCTTTCAACATGTTGATTCACCACGAATACCAGGTTCAAAGACAATAAACGTTCGTTGATTCACAAGAATACCAAAACGATTGAAAAAAAAAGTGCAATTTCACGCACAGAATTTTATTAATCTTCAAAACTGCAAAAAAAGTCTTAATAAGAGTATAAATACGCGGCACATATATAACCCTAGGACCCGGGACAAACCAGGTTAATAAAAAAAACTGGCAAAAGCCCAAAATACAAAACTGGCCAAATATCATACTTAGAGGTGTTTTTTTACGTTTTCCTAGGCTTTTCTCCTTTCTCCGGCTCGTCACTAACTTTTCGAAAACATATTATAATAGGAAAACGGAGTTACGGATCAAAAGTTATGACCAATTGAAGTTTACCGACCACCGGCCCGCGCATAACGACGCCTTCGGGTCTCCAAGTAATCTTCTGCTATGCTATCCGCATCATTCTACTTGCTGGAAACCCCCTAAAGGAAGGAGAATTAACTTAAGGGTGTGTTTGGAACTTAAGAAACAAAGAGAGAGAGAGAGAGAGAGAGAGAGAGAGAGAGAGGAAATTTTTTCTTTCCTCCTGTGTTTCGTTCCTAGTTTGAGAGGGAAAAAGAATAAAAAAAAATCCAAGGAAAAATAAGGGAAATTTATTTTCCTTCTTACTTTCCTAATGTATTCTTTCCTCTTTTCTTTGGAATCAAATAATGGCAATTTATTTTCCTTCCCATTTTTTTTTCTTCACAAAACTAAACACAGAAAAATAATTCCTTTCTATAGAATTTCTCTCGCTTATTTTCCATTTCTTTCTCTTTCCCTTCTTCCACGAGTTTCAAACACAGCCTAAAATCAGGTTAGGATGGTATGTTCTAGAATTCTGTGGAAGAAATCCTCCAAGAGTTCTTAACATTATATTGTCCACAAGTCCATTTTGTTTTGCAAGACATTCTTACGAAAGCCCATCTCCTTTGATCTTGACAGCTTTTTACGCACGTACAAGTTCAATTTGTGGATAGAATGAAGTAAAATTGTTTCAATCATTTCCTATATTTACAGTGATGGATCCATGTTTGGTTCATGATGACTCCACTTTATTGATGAGTTTGAGCTCAATTACTATTGTAAATACATTGGAATAACTCCATCCTAATAATCACCAGCAGTAACTGAGAAGGAATGAGGAATGAACGCAATAACGACATCAATGCCAAGAACTGCCATCAACATCAACATCAACAGAAAATAATAGAAGGAAAGAATTGTGATTGAGAGAAGGAAGGAGGAGGAGGTGCAAAGAAATCTCAAAAATCATGTGCAAGCATGATACCTAGGAAAATGGAGAGAAATAGAGAAAACAAACAACCCTCAATAAAAGGAATTCAGGTGGTTTGGTATTATGACTGCACCCCTAACGCTGTGTTTTGGATCAAGGATTTAGCGAGGGAAAAAGATATAAAATTACATCGTATGTTTAGTTAGTTAAAGAAAGTGGAGGGTATAAAGAGCATAAAAATAAAATAAATAAATAATTTGGAATCCTCCATTTTCTTCTCTTTTTCCTCTCTTTTTTCTTTCTTTTCCCACGCTAAATCCGGATTCTAAACATGGCAAAAGAGAATAACCCACCGTCAACTTGAACTACAACGTTCAAGGGAAGAGGATGACACACCTTTCCTGATAATGCAATTAAACCCAATTGTTTCCCTTTCACAAATCAACCAAAACTAGTGCTTCATCCTAACCATGCCTTCAATGTTCGCATCCTAGACCAATATGCAATGGAAAAGGTCATGCACCTTGAGCCTCCGGAATTCTTGGTGAGTTGCCACAACTAGGGAGGAAGACAGTGTCTAAGAGAGAAATTCAACACAATGTGTTTGCGCACTCACTCTTCTTCAGAACAATTATTTCTCCCCTCAGCCGTCTTCGTAAATGAGGATAACCCACTATATCCTTGAGAAAAAAGAAATGGCGGCAATTTCTCTATCACCAACCCGAGCGAGGAAACATAAAGGAACTGACACTCAACAAAACCAATTGTTACACAATCAGAAGATTAATAATCTTAAACTAATTCTAATGTAACTTCTAACTGGATTGTTATTGTTCAAAAATTAATAAGGCAGCAGGATAGTAAGTACAAACCGGCCAAAAGTGAGGGAGCGCTAATATAATTTTCCCTTTAATTTACGAAGAAATAGGTAAAATTAGGATTTAGAGTTAGATAGGATAAGAATTTAAATTGTAAAGATGTAATGAAAGCCTTTATTAAGTCAAAACTATTATTTTCATATTGTTTTCATTTTGTATGAAAACCATTCTAGAAATTTACAAAACAATACTTTTTTAGTTCTTAAAATTGGAATGCTTTTGGAAAAATTCTTGAAAATTGATTTTGAAATTAATTTACCAAACACAATTCTTGTCTGGAAACAATTTACTGAACACAATCTAGAAAAAAATCTATAAGAAAAAACCGAAACTGGGTTAGCAATCTATTTCTTGGAATCTCATTATTCTGCATTAGAATATGCTAGTGGAAACCTGTTAACTATTGGTTGATTTTGAGCCTTTTCGGGTAAGAAGTTTAGGTTCATTTTAATTTGAAAGATTTTTCTTCAATAGGAGAATTTAGTGAAGAATTACTAGTCAAATTAGTTTCTTTCGTAAATACACGTTATAAATTCACGAGAACCCTAATCAATTAAACCACCTTGAAAAGGCAGGTTATTGTATTGCTTTTCTTACAACAGAAATAAAATTCTGATAACAAAAATTTTTATGCCTTAGAAAGAGATGAATTATTGCAAAAATGAAGTGTGTAACATTTATAAACGTATCACTTTTTTTTTTCACTTTCTATTGTGCGATTCATTACATAAGTTATGTAGAAGCATTCTTAAAACAAGTCAGGCAGGAGGTAGGAATTAGCCTAGTAGCAGTGGCAGTGACGCCCCATTCCCACCCATAATTGTGGTTACGAATTTGACTCAACACCATCCCCCTCCCCTACCCCCCCCCCCCCCCCCCCCCCCCCCCCCCCCCCCCCCCTCACGGCCTTGACCATGTAATGTAACCAAAGAAAAATTGAAACTCATTTTGAAAGCACACTAAACACATCATATACATTTATATATTTCTTTCCAAAGCACCCAAAAAATATATATACATTTATATATACATATATGTCTTATTGTGGAAAATTTTCCAACACCTCTGCCAGATAAATCCTAATTCCTTCTTCCATATTCTTAATTTATCTCCAACATGCAACTGTTCTCATTTAAATATACTTTGAGGTTGTATTTAAAACCCAAATTTATCAAGAAAAAAGTGAAGGAAAAGAAAAAAGTGAAGAAACATAGAACAAAAATTTCTTTTTTATCATTAAATTCTTGTTTCAAACATAGCTTAAGAACACTATTGTTGATGTCCTTTTTATTTCTCCTTCGCAGTGGACTTCCACGGGCTAAAAAGAAAATAAAAGAATACTTAGATTTCAAGATTTTTTGATGTATAAGTGCAGCTAAATCACAATATTGTTAATGTTTGTTTTAATCTTTATCTGTTTTTTTTTTTTTCTTTTTCCAGCTTCAGAGAAACTAAACCATTACAATACCTACTCAAAATATGTTTAGTGATTAATGGTAGGTGTAGATTAAGACAAAACTAACAATGGATTTAGTTTTCTTGTAAAATCATCGTGGTTCTCCCTTTCACCTCTCCTACGTTTTACAATAGGGTACCGTTAATGGATGGTGATATTTTACCATTTTATCCCTCAATCCACTGATTATAGTTTGTCCCTTCAGTTTATACTTATTCTTGTAGCCAAACAAACCATCCCATCATTTGTTATTCCAACTCCCAAACAATCCAACCCATCATTTACCCCAAACTAACAGCCCTTTCTTCCACATATACCAGCATCTTCCAAAAACTAGAAGTTCTCGCTTCTCTCTCCCCTACTCCCCCATCTCTTTTCACCTGCAATACCAACCCACCATTAACCAAAAAATCAGACCCACTAACAATAATATCTGATCATAAAGCATTTGCTAAGAGCTAATTGTCATATCTGATAGACCAAATGAAAATTCTGTATCTTTGCTCAAAAGGCTTTAGAAAGATAAAATGCATGTATATACGTAAATGTATACAGCCAGAGAATTGACCACAACTCAAAATCCCAGTTGGTGGGTTTTTCTCTCTACAATCTACCATTCACCCCTCTCTTTATAAATTGGTATATGGAAAAATTATAACTAGAATTATATACACAAGAGAGTTGGCACTATTGAATCCATGCCATTAAATTCTTCATTGGATCCATGCAATTGGATTCTCATTGGATCCATAGGCAAGCAAAGACTCCATCAATGGAGTCTTCTCTACACTCCAAGACACTATTGATGGTGTCTTCATCAAAGAAGGAATCCAATGAGGATCTAAGGGTTTTTTGTCTCCAAGGTAGTGGCTATTTTATAGCCACTACCATTGTGTAGAATAGATACATGATTCCACTCTAAAAGTGTAATTTTTGTTCTCTAATTAAATGTTTGTTAGCCTCTATATAGGTATTAGAATAGATTTTTAGCAATAAATTGATTTAAAGTAATTTTCTATGTGTATTGTACGTTTTTTGTGATAAAATGATGAAAATGGCCTAAAGAGAATAAATCCGTCTTGACGGACCGTTCGGACGGTTCCCACCATTCGGACGGTGCGTTCGAACAGACAAATAACCGTTCAGACGGCTCGTTCGGACGGGCGAATTAGCGTTCGGACTCTACGACGGAGATCAAAGTTCCAAAGTCAATTTTTCCTGTTCAAAGCCGTTCCAGAGTCCATTTTTTCCATTCTAAGCTATCATAGAGTCGTCTTTTTCTGTTCGAAGAAACACAGAGCCGAGATTCTACGTCTGAAGAGCATCTGAACGGCGAAATAACCGTCCAAACGATTATGACACCGTCCGGACGGTGCGTCCGGACGCTATTCAGACAATCTTAGGACACACTTCAGACGGTGAGCGCAGATTTACCCTACAACCCAGCAGTCAGAAAAAGAGTTGTATTATGTTTTGTTTTAGGGTTTCAACCGAGGGTAGAGAGGGAAAATAGGGGAAAAACTTGTATTTTGCTTAGATTTACTTTACATTGTTGTATTTAGGGCTTTGGAAAGTGTTTAGATAGATTTCTAGTGTTGTTTAATTGTAATCTTTCACATTTTCTCTAAGTTTAATATATATACACTTTTGATTTGAAGTCAAGAATGTTGGATATATACCTTGGGAAGCTTTCAACCATGGAATCTTCAAGCTAAGCTCATTGTTTGGAGTTAAATGTGAAAATCTATCAAGGAAGGCATAGGAAATGAAAGGGGAGTTCTCAAATCTTGTTGAATATCTATTTTAAATCTTTTCTCTAATTATATTGGAATTAATTGTTGTAGAAATAGTAGATCTATAATCATAGTTAGTAACATGTGATTTATTTCTAAAGAACCCATGAATAGTGATAAAACTTAATTCCAAAATAATTAGAGATCCCTAAATTTTCAAAGCTAAACTTTCCGAATCAAGGGCCTTTGGACGATTCTTGATTTGAGTTAATCCAAACACCCCCCTTTCAAATTCTATGCTAGAATTGATAGATTGGAACATTTGAACCCAAACCCCCTTTTAATCAAGTTAAATCCTTACTTGTGTTCATTTGGAATTTCAGTTAAATCAAAAGTTAATTTATTTATAATTGTGGTTGTTGTTGTAGAATTCTCCTATTGATCAAATAGCTTTAGCTAGAATCAAGTTGTAGGCTTCAATTTCATTTTAATTGTTTGCCTAGTTGTTAGTAAACCAAATCCTCAAACACCAAAAGATTTTCGGTCAATTTTAGTTAACATAGCCATCGATTCCGCTCTTCGTTTGCCACTTCAATTTGCATCGGTTTCTAAACTTTACTCGTTTCTATTGCTAGATTGGCACAAGTCTCTTAAGAGAACACGATAATGGGAATACCCCCACTTAAACTACAAGCACCTTCATCGCGGTGAGCGTGGAGAAAGCAAGTCAATACACTCCAAGGTAGAAAGCTTAGAGTGTGGTGAGGTGTGCTTGAGAGAGTTTTTTGGTGACACTACTAAAAAATTGGGTTTTTCTGAGGGGAGAATGCCGTCGCAAAAAAAAGAACCCTGTCATAAAAGAGCTTTTGCGACGGCTTTCCGACGGCAAATTAGGCGTCGCTTAAAAAGGCGCCGCAAAAGTTTTTTGACACAGCCTGTGCGATGGGAGATTACCTTTTGCAACCGCATCATCACTATCGCAAATCCTCTGTGGCAAACTATATTTTTGCTACAGGCGAGTGCTGTCGCCGTTATCCATCGCAAATAGCCTTATTTGCGACGGCATCAACCGTCGCAAATGGGTGACGCACGATTCCATTATATTAGTGACAATATTGTGCTGTCACAATATAAATAATGCCGTCGCAAAAGCATATTATTAGTGACACATGACTCGTCACAACAAATATGTAGCTAATTCTCAAACTTCTGCTACAGCCTTTACCGTCGCAAAAAATAACCTGCCGTCACAATAAGTGGAGAAAAAATTTAATAAATTATATTAAATTTAATATTTTTTTAATTCTCTAAAAATCCTGTATACACATGAAAAAATATAACTGAATTAATTAATAAAAAATATTCATTCACCAAATTCCTTGAAATTTCCTATTTACACATAAAATAATATAACTAATTCATTCACCAAATTTCATAATCCATATCCACAAAAAATATTACAAATATCAGAATTATAGTTTTTCTATAACATAATAATTAAAGTTCAAATATATGCAACAAAGTTTTTCTAAAATGTGAAACTCCAATATCCAAGTGTACCCAAACATCCAGTAATTCAAAATACAAAACGAAATAAAACATTAACAGCTCCTTCAATCCCGATCATCATGGCAGACCTAATCCTTTTCAATAACCTGAAAAAACAATAATAAAACAATTACTAACATGATTGATATAGGCAACATATATGCAATATCATATCATTAATGAAACAATAAAATAAATAAATAAAAAAAGTTGTAATTTACATCAACAGATTTTCATGCAACATATTGGTCAATCGATTCTCCTACAGTTTCAATGCCATGGCGTGGTCTTTCTAAAAGAGCGTTAGGTTTTCTCGCAATTTGAACAAACACTTTATAGAAGTTTGGACCCAAAGGTTCTCCATCCAATTCTGTGAATGGGTCCATACTTATAAGCAGTCCCTCTGCCACCTTGAGTTTTGGAAGCCCCACACTAAGTAAACTTACTTTATACCACCCTACAATCATAAGTACAATATTTGGATAAGTTGTATAAAATAAATCAAACTTTAAATATTAAAATGTCCAAAGAAAATTGAATTACTCTGGCGACCATTCCATTTAGCCCACACGTCATCATTGCCTAAATCATACTGCGTGCTAAGTTTCACGCCGTTCCTAAACCGTTCGTGAATTTTGGGCCAAAAACGCTGAAACTTGAATTTTAAAACTTAAAGCGTGATAATATTAGAAAAAATGTTATAATTCCTAAACCGGGAATCCGGCGATCGTGCCTTTTGTCCCCATAGATTATTATTGCCTAAACCGTAATATGTGCCAAGTTTCACGCCGTTCCTAGACCGTTCGTGGATTTTGGGCCCCAAAACGCCGAAACTTGAACTTTAAAACTTAAAGTGTTACGATATTAGAAAAAAATGCTATAATTCCCAAACCGGGAATCCGGCGACTGTGCCGTTTATCCCCACACGTCATTATTGCCTAAACCATGCTACATGCCAAGTTTCACGTCGTTCCTAGATCGTTCGTGGATTTTGGGCCCCAAAACGACGAAACTTGAACTTTAAAACTTAAAGTGTTATAATATTAGAAAAAATGCTATAATTCCCAAACCGGGAATCCGGTGACCGTGCCATTTGTCCCTATATGTCATCATTGTCTAAACCGTACTACGTGCCAAATTTCACGCTGTTCCTAGACCGTTCGTGGATTTTGGGCCCCAAAATACCGAAACTTGAATTTTAAAACTTAAAAGTGTTATAATATTAGAAAAAATGCTATAATTCCCAAATCAGGAATCCGGCGACCATGCCGTTTGTCCCCACACGTCAGCAATGCCTAACCCGTGCTACGTGCCAAGTTTCACGCCGTTCCTAGACCATTCGTGGATTTTGAGCCCCAAAATGTCGAAACTTTAACTTTAAAACTTAAAGTGTTATAATATTAGAAAAAATGTTATAATTCCCAAATTGGGAATCCGGCAACCGTGCCGTTTATCCCCACAAGCCATCATTGCCTAAACCATGCTGCGTGCCAAGTTTCACGCTATTCCTAGATCGTTCGTGGATTTTAGACCCCAAAACGCCAAAACTTGAACTTTAAAACTTAAAGTGTTATAATATTAGAAAAAATTCTATAATTCCCAAACCGGGAATCCGGAGACCGTGCCATTTGTCCCCACACGTCATCATTGCCTAAACCGTGCTACGTGCCAAGTTTCACGTCGTTCCTAAACCGTTCGTGGATTTTGGGCCCCTAAACGACGAAATTAAACTTTAAAACTTAAAGTGTTATAATATTAGAAAAATGCTATAATTCCCAAACCGGGAATTCGGCGACCGTGCCATTTGTGCCCACACGTCATCATTGCCTAAACCATACTAAGTGCCAAGTTTCACGCCGTTTTTAGACCGTTCGTAGATTTTGGTCGAAAGAGGAGGTTCTATACAGAGAAAGCCGCCTTTGTTGCCACCCAATGAGCCGCAGTATTCACCTGACGCCTACACCAAGAGAAAGACCACAAGCTATTCTCAGCCAGAACCTAGTTATCTCCCACCAGCACTTGAATATCCTAAGGACAGTGGGCACCTTTGAGAGTGAGAGCTTGCACCAGTTGAAGAGAGTCACTTGCCAACACAGCTTTCTGGACCCTAAGGATTTTGCCATACTACACACAATACGAAGAGCCCAAGACTCTGCAGCTCAAGTTGAGGGAACTCTCATACAACCGAAGTTAGTGCTAAGCAAAGCACCCTTGCTATCTCAAACCAAGACTGCAAAGGATGCATCTTGGTTATGTGAGATAAAAACACTATCACAATTAAATTTTATGCAAGCCCCAGAGGGGCATTCCACGAATAAATTGGGGGATTTTGCTGGTGAGATTCAAGTTCATGTTACCACTACTAAAAAAGTGACTTTTTGCAACGGTTCATGGCCAAACTCGAGCCGTAGCAATCTTCAAACCTACATTATAGATAAGTTATCAACTTTGAGAATGCTTATAGAAAATGTACCACAAATAAGGTAGATGAAGACAAAGAATTCAGGAAAATTAGTGGTGCAGCAATGGTCATATGACTTATGTCTCAGAGGAAAAAAAAAAAACAGAGCTTAAGAAAAAAAATTTAAAACAAACAAAGAGGCCCCACAACGCAAGGCTGGCTTTAGCACTAGGCAACTAAGGCGATTGCTTTACGCCCCCATTTTTTAAGGCCCCAAATCAAAAAGGGAAGTGAAAAAAACAATAGCAAATTATTGGAACTAACAATTGAGATGTCAAAGATGGTCTCCTGCAATAGTAAATAAGGAGGAGGAAACAAACTAAGAGAATCATAAGGCAAACAATGGCAAATAGGTTTACCTCAGCAAGGATTGGAGCTGACAAAAATGAAAATTACATTCCTCATTTACTTGAGCAAAGAGATTCGTCTACACAAGCATAGAAATAAATCCAAAGTTAATGAGAAAGTTAATCAAGAGCAATTTGCACCCTGGTAGACCAAGGCAGGGGGTCCGTCTCTAGAAACAAATAAATGTAACCATTACTATTGTTTTAGAGCATTACCACTCGAGAAAATCTTGCCACGCATATGTTATCTTACCTGACCCACGTAAATTTTGGCTTAAATTTCCATTCTCAATATAATCATAGACTAGGAAAAGAGAGTCCTCAACACAATACCTTATCAAGCGCACCTGCATTAGATGTCAATGGGTAAGTTTTGATGCCTGCATACAATTTCCAACTGAAATTTGAAATTTGAAGATAGTAGAAACCTTAAAATTTGAAGATAATTGAAACCTTAAAATTTCCATCAACAATAAATTTGTACTGTAAAACCCAACCCATATGACAATACATTCTAAGTATCCATCTCCTATCACAACATTGCTGAAAGTTAACATCTTAATACTAATAAACATATCAGCTCATTTATTTTAAGTTAGCAAACTAAACCTCTGAATGGCTCAACCACCGGGACTTTTAAACAACCGAAAAAAAATTTCATGATTAATTAAATGGTGCAAATGATGATAATTGTATTGATCACGAAATTACCAAAATATGATGTTAAATTCTACATGATTGAAAATAAAAAGGATTTCCAAAAATTAAGTTAATATCAATCAATTCTAATTACACTAGGTTCTGAAGGTCAGTGAAGTCCATATCAAATCAATTAAAAGCACATATTTACTGACAAGTTAACCACAACCCTAATTAACCATGATGATACCTTATTAAGTTTTCACACTGTCTCTCTAGCGAACACATTTTTTTTTTAATGTTACTGGCTTAGTTTCTGCAGCATGCCATCTATATCGCACCACTATACATGAATATAAATTGTTTATGGTCATAAAAGTTGAATAATAGTCTTGGTCAAAATCTTGACTAATTGATTAAAGTGGGTTAAAATTCTACTGATTCATGCCTACGTAAAGAAAATAAAACACCAACACAAACACGTTCATCAAGAAAGTTAGAATATTACCAAGTTTAGGTGACAAACATGTGTTAAAACCTTCAATTCAACAAGGAATTTTCTTGAAGCTTGCATGTCCATCTTCTTGATTGCAGCTTTCTGCACATGTATTCCTCAGAAGAATTAGGAAAGACAATATAGATATTTAGCATCAAAAATCAACATAACTTTACATAGCCTTGAAATGTTTATTAGCTTACTAACTCTAAGATTGAGCTGGGCTCAATAATTTAAAAGGCTTCCTAGTATAACTGAGTTTGGTTGCCCACATCATGAGCCATTTCAAGTGAGCCATTAACATGCCAATCTTGAGTAGCTTGGTTCATCTCGAACTTACTATCTAACTTGCCTATGCCAGCCCCATACCAGATTGAGCCCCAACTATGCTCAGCTGAGCATTACACTAACTATCTAAGGTTGACTGTAGAAATCCTACTTCATTGTACACATCCATCTAGAGCCCACAGCTGAATGACCTTCACAAAAAGACATCCCTTGCTTTTATAAGTATGCATGGCATATTGATGTCTCATTGTCCCTAGTCTGATACAATAGAAAAAGTTGTCCTCTTTTCATAAGTGAATAGAGTGGACACCAAATGGGTATGTCCCAAATTATGAATTAAAAATTTTTTAGTCTTCTCTTTTAAATGCTAAATGTTTGTTGGTGATTGAGTTTTCCAGGAATTGTCACATTCACGTATTATACTTGTAAAGGTATTTTAGTAGTATTTTCCTTACGTTGTTATACCAATAATCATTTGGATTAGAGATTTGAGGAAAGTGCTCCATCTCATAAATCTTGAGCACAAATTGCGCAATGCTGACCTCTATAGAAATCAATGAACAGATTCCTAGTATACATAACCTCTCTACTGCATTTAGCAATTCATTGAACAAAACAAACAATCCCAGCAAGCGAACTATAATTACCAATAAATAAACACAAAGAAAGCTCTTGGCTGTAAAAAATTCAGCTTACTTCGAAGTACAACCATGGCCGAACTTACATTGAAAGATGCAAGCTACCCAGGTTCGCTGCTCGAAAATTCCTTGTTACCGTACATCTCCTTAACTACAATGGGTCACCTCCACAGCTGCAATCACACAAGCAATTCATCAAACACATGAATCAAATAAAGTTACAACAACCCAAGATTTGTGTGTGTGTGTGTGTGTGTGTGTGTGTGTGTGAGAGAGAGAGAGAGAGAGAGAGAGAGAGATTTCCATACCTGGTTGCCTCGCGACGGAAAGCCAAGGCTGAGAAAGTGAAATAGCGAGAGACTCGAAATGAACTTGAACTATGGTGTGGTAGTGCGGCAATGGCAACTCAGTGGAGGAGGCGATGGTGCGACAGAGCGAGGGTTAGAGGGTTCAGAGAGGGGGAGGGGGGGGGGGGGGGGGGGGGGGGGAGAGAGAGAGAGAGAGAGAGAGAGAGAGAACAGATCTAGTTTTGATCTAGCTAGGGTTTTGATCGGGAAAGAGGGGGGAAAATGAAAAGAGGCCCGCCAATGTAAAACGACACCATTTTACTTATATCTATTTGCGACAGGCCACGATGCTGTCACAACTCTTCGTAGCTATGATCAGCTTTTGTGACGGGAATATTGCCGTCATAAATACCTATCGCAAAAATCAATTCATACGACCATAAATATTGCCGTCGCAAATACCGATTAGCGACAAGCATTTGCCACAGCCTTTTTACCATTACAAAAAGTATTTTTTACGTCAGCAAGAAAGCCGTCACAAAAACTTCCATGGTAAAAGACTCATTTTTTAGTAGTGTGAGTTGAGTTAACTTGAGTGAAAAAGCTCTCTTCCTCCTCTATAATCAATTTTTCTTCTCTTAGTGAAGTTGTTTTTTCCCTCTCAATTCATGTGTGAACATTTTATGGGCACAACAAGTGGTATTAAAGCTTAGTTCGAGTTACTAGAGCAAAAATAGAGCAATTTTTGCCCACTGCCCAGAAATTACAATACTCAAAATCATGTTTCGACCATACCAGTGTGTTCGTCTCAACAATACGAGTCCAACGCCACAAATCAAGTAAAAAATGGAGCTAAATGAGCCCGTATGAGCAAGTCAAAATTATCTCCGCCAAGTTAACACCGACGAAGTCACTGGCACCTGAAAAGAAAGGCAACGTCATCACTGCATCAGTAATGACATCATTGCTGACATCATCACTGCATCACCAATGACATCATTAGTGCCACGTCAACTACCCAATCAGCAGGAGCTGCCACATCATCAAAACTGTTTAAAATTTTAGTTT
Organism: Euryodendron excelsum; assembly: GCA_033060915.1. Lineage (NCBI taxonomy): Eukaryota > Viridiplantae > Streptophyta > Magnoliopsida > Ericales > Pentaphylacaceae > Euryodendron > Euryodendron excelsum. The sequence continues at coordinate 9,424,257 of CM065390.1, read as the reverse complement.
GACCCCAAAAATTCTAGTAATTACAAATTGGCCCCCAATTTCTTAGAAATTGCATTTTGACCCTTAAGCTCTGTGTACTTTGGCACGGAGGTTGTTCGTCGTTCTGAACGCAACCGTGTACTCTGTTTTGGCAAATTCTACTTCTATAGTATTGACTACATTAATGGAGCAGCCAACAACATCAACCTCAAGAGGCATGATCATGCTAAACTCTTCGAATTACTCCATTTGGAGGCCTCGAATTGAGGACTACTTGAATTTTCGGGAATCCTTTGATCCTTTGAAGGAAGTAAGAGTGAAACTGATGGCAACAACGGAAGCAGAGTGGAGGAGAAAGAATAAGAAGACTATCGGTCTGATGAGACAATAAATTGACCACAACGTATTCCACCATGTTACCCAAGAGACAAATGCATATACCCTCTGGATGAAACTGGAGAATATGTAACTAGCCAAAACCGCTCGAAACAAAGCTTTCTTGATGCGACGACTTGTCAACTTGAAGTTGAAGAGCGAAACGTCAATTGCTGAGCACACTAGCGAATTTCAAAATCTAGTGAACCAGCTTGCAACCATGGAACTACAGCGAAACGATAAAGAGCAAACCCTTTTACTTCTCAGTTTTCTACCAGACAGTTAGGAGACAATAGTGGTGTCCCTCAGCAACTCAGCTTTAAAGGGCAAACTTACTATGGCAATGGTCAAGGATGCCTTGTTCAATGAAGAAATCAGACATAAGGAATCTAGCAAGGAGCAGTCGTATGCCCTTGCTACAGAAAGTAGAGGAAGGCCTTAAGGAAGCAACAGAGGCAGAGGTAAATCTAAAGGAAGAGGAAGACGAAGAGGCAGAAACAGAAGCAGAAGAAGGTCACAAGATCTCGGCAAATCTAGTGACGAATGTGGCAAGTTTACCTGCTATCATTGTAGCATTGAAGATCATAAGAAGAAAAACTTTCAAAAATTGAAAAGAGAGCAAGGTCAAGAAAGTCACCAGCAAAACAAGGAAGATGGTGACACCCTAGTCACCATTAAAGGAGATGGTCGTAGTACTCTCCGTAGAAGAAGAAACGTGCCTCCACATTGCCAACTAGGATTCTGAATGGGTGGTAGACACAACAGCTTCCTACCACACCACTCCCCAAAGTGAGTTATTCACAATATACAAAGCTAGAGATTTTGGTACTGTGAGAATGGGGAATACTAGTTTATCAAAGATCGTGGGCATTAGTGATGTTCAAATCAAAACCAATGTTGGCTGCACGATGGTGTTGAAGGATGTTCGACATGTGCCTGACCTCCTACTAAATTTGATTTCTGGAATAGCCCTTAATCAACAGGGCTTTGACAACTACTTCAGCAATGGCACTTGGAAGTTGTCAAAAGGTGCCATGATTGTTGCTCGAGGTAACATCTGTGACACACTATACAGAACCTATATGAAGGTTTACTCAGAAAGCCTCAATGCAGTGGAAGACGAGGTATTTCCAAACCTATGGAATAAGAGACTCGGCCATGTGGGTGAGAAAGGATTGTTCACACTAGTAAAGAAAGAGCTTATCACAGTTGCCAACAGTATTCCGCTCAACCCTTGTGAACATTGTTTGTTTGAAAAACAGCACAAAGTCTCATTCAAATCATCTAGAAGGAGAAGATCAAAGTTGTTGAGTCTGGTACACTATGATGTCTGCGGTCCTATTGAAGAGGAGTCATTGGGCAATAACAAGTATTTTATTACCTTTATTGATGACGTATCATGGAAGGTGTGGGTGTATTTTTTGAAGACAAAGGACCAGGTATTCGACTACTTCAAGCAGTTCGATGCCATGGTGGAAAGGAAAACTGGAAAGAAGTTAAAGTGCCTCCGAACAGAGAATGGAGACGAGTACACTTCAAATGAGTTCAAAGTATATTGCGCCAATCACGGTATCTGACATGAGAAAACGGTCCCACGTACCCCACAGCACAATGGTGTAGCCTAAAGGATAAAGTAAACCATTGTGGAGAAAGTCAGATGCATGCTTAGTTTGGCTAATCTGCCTAAGCCAGTCTGGGGTGAAGCTGTTCAAACTGAAAAAGGTGACAGCGGAAAGGTAGTGAGGCACAAGGCTCGATTAGTTATCAAAGGATTCCAATAGAAGAAATGAATTGACTTTGACGAGATATTCTCACCGGTGGTAAAAACGACCTCAATTTTAGTTATACTCGGATTGGTAGCCAGCCTCGACTTGGAGCTTGAACAGACGGATGTTAAAACAACTTTTCTATAGGAAGATTTGAAAGAAGAGATCTACATGGAACAGCCAGAAGGGTTTGAAATTTTCGGGAAAGAACACATAGTCTGCAATTTGAAAAAGAATCTCTACAACCTTAAGCAAGCCCCGAGACAATGGTACGAGAAGTTTGACTCATTTATGGTGGGTTATGGGCAGAAGAGGACTGCTGCAGACCAGTGCGTGTATATTCAAATACTCCCGGATGGAAGCTTTATGACACTCCTTCTCTATGTTAATAATATGCTGATAGCTGGCAAAGACGCAGCCACGATCAGCAAACTGAGGAAGGAGTTATCCAAGTCCTTTGACATGAAGGAATTAAGCCCAACTCAGTAGATATTGGGCATGCAAATAGTTCGTGACAAGATAGCCAAGAAATTGTGGCTATCACAAGAGAAATATGTTGAACGGGTGATTAAAAGGTTCAACATGAGAAATGCCAAGCTAGTCAGTATGCCGCTGGCTAATCACTTCAAGTTGAACAAGAGTTCGTGTCCTTCCTCGAAGACAGAGATGGAGGAGATGGAAGCAGTCCCATATTCTTCAGTGGTTGGGAGTCTTATGTATGCAATGGTGTGTACAAGGCCAGACATTGCTCACGATGTAGGCGTTGTGAGCGGATTTCTCTCCAACCCTGGGAACAAACATTAGGAAGCTATCAAGTGGATTCTCAAGTACTTGAAAGATACATTGAAGCTATGCTTGTGTTTTGGGGGAGCTGAACTAGTCTTGGAAGGCTATACAGATTCAAATATGGCCAGTGATCTTGATGGTAGGAAATCCACATCAGGATTTCTTTATACGTTCGCAAGGGAGCTGTATCATGGCAGTCCAAACTAAAAAAGTATATGGCTTTATCTACAACGAAAGCTGAGTATATCGCCACAGCTAAAGCAAGAAGGGAAATGTTGTGGATGAAGCGGTTCTCCAAGAACTAGGAATGAAGCAGAATGAGTATAAAGTACATTATGACAATCAGAGTGCTTTGGACTTGAGCAAGAATTCAATGTATCATTTCCAAACAAAGCACATTGATATTCGTTATCATTGGATACACGAGGTTATGGAGCAGCAGCTGTTGAATCTAGTGAAGATTCACACAAAAAAGAATCCAACTGAGATGCTTACAAAGGTGGTCACACGTAAAAAGGTTGAGCTATGTAGACATAGTTGGAATGGACTCCAAGTGAAGACTAGCAAGGTACAATCCTCTCCAATGGGCATGGAAGGGGAGAATTGTTGCATCCATGCCATTAGATTTATTGGATCCTTGCCACTGGAAGCAAAAACTCCGTCAATGGGGTCTTCCTTACACTCTAAGATACCATTGACGGTGTCTCCATTAAAGAAGGGATACCATAAGGATCCAAGGGTTTTTTGTCTCCAAGGTAGTGGTTATAAATAGCCACTATCATTGTGTAGAATAGATATACTCTAAGGTAGAAAGCTTAGAGTGTGGTGAGGTGTGTTTGAGAGAGTTTTTTGGTGAGTTGAGTTGAGTGAAGAAGCTTTCCTCCTCCTCTATAACCAATTTTTCTTCATTTAGTGAAGTTATTTTTCTCTCTCAGTTAGTGTGTGAATATTTCTAGACACAACAGGCATACGCGATGCATGTGCAATCTTTAATTATTGTCAGAGATGATAGTCGTCATCATGTCAATTAAATCACTGAAGATATCTGCATCACATGTGCCCCATCATTTAGTCTTATTAATATCGACAAGTGAATAGAATAGGCAAAGTTTAAAATTTATAAATAACTATAGTATTATTAGGATAACTGACGTTGCCCAGCTACACTATTCTCCTTTATATAAGAATAGATGTACATATAAAGAAAGAACACCAGTTTGGTGCATCCCTTTTTGAAGCTGTATAATGATATTGCATGACTCTTTTTTCCTAAATTATCCAAACTGAATTGGATAATTACTAGCTAAAAAGCTTTATCTTCATGTTTATCTAAAAGGGCAAAAAAGAAAATGTACTCTCTTCTAATAACTGCACAAATGGTGAAACTTCTTTAGTTTAAATAAATTTTCTTTCTTTTACTTTTCTTTAAGCCTCACATCTACAGAAAGAAAAATAAGGTAGAGTCATGGTGATTTTCTCGCGGATGTGATCATAGTTAGTAAAATAAGGGACAACAAAAGAACGGTATATTGCACGTATGAGTTTAATACGATTGTTTTTTAAAAATACAGTAATAAAATTCAGCACAAAAATACGAGAACGTAAAAAATACTAATATATAATTATCTGGGTATCATACGAACATTTGTTAAAAAGTCATGACAAAAAATGCGGGTACATTTATACGCAATTTCTTCTTATATATATTAGCATGCAGTATTTTTGTCTCAAATATATAAAATTTTAAAAATGTATTATTAACAACTAGCTAAATTAAAGTGGTAGATAAATATTTTTTATTTTTTATTTTTTTATTTCAATACTTGATATAAGAATGGATTAATCTATCAATTTTAATTTTTAATTTAATATTTTGAGTATTAATAATAAGTTATAGAAAAGTATATTCACAAATATAATATACAAAGTATTAAAAAATATCAAAATATATATGATATGATACTGATAAATATACACAAATCATGAGTTATGCATGCTTTTTCTAAAATTGATAAAGTTGAACAAGTTTAATGTCAATAATTGTATTATTATAATTATATATTAAGTATATAATTAATAATATGTTAAAATTATATTAAATTATATCTCATTTTCGATCGAGTTTTTTTCAAAAGTATGATACATAAAACATGTAATACGTATACTATACAGTCTAACTCAAAAAAATATTTATTTATCATTAGGTTTCAAATCTAGACAAAAAACAAAAAATTTTTTTTTTATTTATACATGCGTACGGATATTATATATGAATGTGATAATATTCTGTTGCCATGGCTATGAACTCTTTTAATTGTGAATTGAGTGTATGAGTTGCGTCATTCATTATGGTGTCATTGCCTTTATATGTGATCCTTCTTATCCAGGGCCCTTATGGACTCATGTTTATTTTTTATTTGCAAATATTGGTAATACCTCAAAAGGTTACTCACGTTCCACGTTCTTATTTTCTTTCTTCAATTATTCAAGTTTGTTGGACTCCCCTTCCTCTTCAAAATCTTTTTGGACAGTTTTTGCATCTCCCATTTGATTTCAGACGAAGGGACGCCATTGCTTCAATTTTCAATACAAAAAACTTATTTGTTTCTGTCTAATGTGGGTTCTGAATTCCCTTCAATTTTTTTAATATGATTTTGATTTGAAAGCTTATTTGGGTTCTTTATTCCCTTCAATTTCTTTTATATTTAATATTTTTATTATAATTTTGATTTGAAAACTAATTCAAATAAATTATACATAGAAACCAATGTATCAAACTCTACGTTTGCGGGAGCGCAAAATCTCGAGAGCGCAAAATCTCGAGAGAATTCGCGATGGAGATTCGTGAGAGCTCGACTGAAAAGTATTTATTGCACTATCTCTTTGAAGACTTCAAAAAATATTTTTTTGAAAATTGACTTATTTGTTTTAATTTATTTTATTTATGTGAGTATGGCTAGGTATTATGCACGCGTGTGCCACACCTCTAATATATATATAAGTGTGAGCAACATAGAGAGGAGGAAGGAAGAATAGTACATAAAGATACCAAAATATTTGCCAAGAGAAATATCAAAAAAAAATTTTTTTTTTTTTTTTGGGTACATCAGTAGGATTACAAAGCAGAAGGGCTAAGCTAGGCTACTAACTAATATAATATCTCATCACAACATACATACGTGAATGAATTTTATTAACTTGTGATATCACATCAGTGATAATGACATGGCATCGCCATTGCATTGAATATTTTCTCCTAAGCTAGAGAGAAGATGAGAGGAAAGAGAATCGAACATTTAACATTCTTAAGAGAAACCAAGATTCTACCCAACTAGGCTAGGCTTAATTAGTTAACATCAAAAATTTTCTAATGTAAGAAAAATATCAAAATATGGTTATTGGTAGAAGTAGATTACTTTGTTAGTCTTGGGTTTGGTCGAATAGAGGGGAGGGGGATTTGTTTATATTGATTACTATGGCTGCCATGGATGGGTGTCCGAGTGATCGTGGGTGGTAAGGATGGGCCATGGGTTGAGGCAAATGATGGTGGGCTGTGGTGGCCAAGGAGTGCTGAAGCTGTAAGTGTCTCCAGACTCTCCTCCAACTCCAGTGGTGGTGGAGAGGTGAGTTGTAGAGAGAGGGAAAGAATGGGCAAAGAGGTGGAAGGGAGTGATGGTGGCCAGTGGCTGTGATAGCCACGATAGCCATGAGTGGTGATTCATTATCGGAAAAGGTGTTTTAAATGGGGGAGAGAGGGAGAGAGCAAGTGAGGGGTGTTAGAATATATGATTTTCTTTTATATTAAAATATATAGTTACCTTATAAATATAATTTCTTATTTCTCATTACTTATTCACCATTACTCTTTCTCTTATATCTAGAGGCACTCTCTCAATATAATAAATTGTCTCACTACAATACCTTATTACTTTGATACTAATATTTTGTTATAAGGTTTTTCTCTCCTTCTCTTTCTTATTATTCTAACATGGTATCAAAGTTACCGATCTGTGTCCTCTTCTGAAAGCACCACACCACACTTTTGCAATCAATCCAAACTTTCAATCAATATGCCCTTCATCCATATCAGTGCACCTCCATGCACCGATTTTTAGGTCCCCATCAACGAGACCTTCATCCATCTCAGTACGCGCCTTCCACAAGTGCCGAACTTTGGTTTCCAATCAACGAACCCCTCATCTATCTCAGTACGTGTTTAGCAAAAGCACCAAACTTTGGCTTCCAATCAACGAGCCCCTAAGCTATCAATCTCGTCGAAAACAACCTTACTTTGCCACGTAGCTGCACACGCCGTAATTTTTCTTCACAGGCTTTGCGTGTCTAAGTACTGAGCCTCTCTGGATCATCATGGCTCTTCTCTCATCGAGCTTCATTGGATCTCTTGGCTCCTTTCACGAGTTCTCTTGCCTTGTTGAATTGTTCGTGGCATTATTAGTTGTTTTCATGATATCGTTTTCAAACTCAAGTTGATATATTACCTACTTAAGTTTGAGGGGATGTTAAAATATATGATTTCCTTTTATATTAGAATATATAGTTACTTTATAGGTATAATTTTTTATTTTTTATTACTTATTCACTGCTGTTCTTTCCCTTATATATAGAAATTCTTTCTCAGTGTAATATCACTATAATATTTTATTATTTTAATATAATACATTATGATAATGATATTCTGTTTTATAATTTTTCTCTCCTTCTCTCTTTTTATTCTAACAAAAGGAATTGAGAGAGAGAGAGAGAGAGAGAGCTGTTAGGCCATGGATGGAAAGAAAGGGAAGGATAAATAGGTGAGAGAAGTCTTAGGTGTAGGTGTAGGTGTAGGTGTAGGTGTAGGTGTGGATCTGGTTTTTTCCACGGTCGTCGGAATCCATTGAGAACGCCGGCTATTAAGGTATAGTGGGGGTGAGTGAGATGGTGAGTGAGATGCTTGACAGAGAGATAAAGACGAGTTAATAGCACCGGATTGTTGTTCGGTGGGGTTCGCTTGGGTGTTGTTGACTTGCTCAACTCATAATTAATATTAATTTTGCTTATTTTTGTGAGGGTAATATTGACATTTTCAATTGTCAAAAGGCTGATGTCACTTAATTCTGTTAACTCTACTAATGATCCGTTAAGAAGGGAAGTATCTATATATTGTCAGGTAAAAGTAAGACAATACAATGTTATTTCAAAAATTACAGTGGTATTATATGTCATTGTTAGATACTTAAATAAAATTCGTCATAATTACTCTTTACAATACTATACAACTATAAGATTTATACATAATTTTTATATAGAGTAATATAGTTAAATGAGAGTTTTTTTATTTTAAAACAAAAAAAATTATTTATAATAATTTTTAATTACAAAAATTTCATAATTCTTTCTCTCGTTAGAGACGCAGCCTTGTGCTTACTGATACAATTTTTCGGAATGTAGATCCGCAAAATTGTGGTTTCCAGATGGCTTTATTTGTTCAATTTTCCCATTTGCAGAAGTAGTAGAGTACTAGAGTCGCCCATGGTTCTCACAGAACATTCATTTTAAAAAAACAGTCTAACATCCGCTACTCAGCCGCTTTAATGCTAGAGATATCAGTCTGGCCCACTAGATACTGGACATGCTCGTGTGACAAAAGACCAATTATTGACTACTTTTGTGTAAGGATTGAAAATTTTTTTAAGTATAATCTCTGGATACTTGAACCTTAACCTAAATCAGTGCATATATTTTTATGTAACTGTTTGTTCAAACTAAGCATATACATAATTTGGATCAATTGCATCGTTAGACGTGGGATCTATTTTGCACACTACTCATAAAATTCATAAAGAACCGATTACTAACCGAATGAGAAAAAGTCACTTCGTGTTCTTAGACCACCACGTTATCTTGCTCCACCACTAATATAGTGGTGCAGTCTTTTGTTATGTGGAGTCAAATATCCTACCTAATAGGTGAAAAACCCACTCCTATGTGAGTATATGAGTAAGGATATGTGACACTCCATAAACATTGAATAGTTTCACCCGAATAAGAGATCAATAAATGAATGATTGTTTATATAAACATATTAAAAATGATGTATTTGATAGTATTAATAATGAGATTATTATGCAACGATTTCAAAATATAAATTCTCGTTGAAATAAATTGTAAAAGTTCATGTATTTATGTGCTAAATAAAATTTTTTTTTTTTTATGATTTGAGAAATTTAAATTAGTGTTTTTAATTTATTGTAAATAGATAATGGATATTATTAGTATACATTTTTAAATGTGAAATTTATGTTTTTAAATGACTTCACTAATAAAAAAATTTTGAAGTTACCAATGGTGAGAACCTCTACCCACAGTTTCTGTTGTGGGTGAAGCCTCAGCTGAGAACTTTTACCAATGGCCTCACTATAACAGTCCAACTAATGCGATTGCCAACTGATGCTTGACTTACAGTCCAACTAATGTGTTGATTTTAAGCTTTTTTTTTTTTAATAAGTCTTTTTTCTTATCACGATGGATCTCTTTTATTAAAAAAATGTAAAAACTATATAAGTTCTTAATAACATATAAAGTTTAAAATTTAGAGTCAACAAATTATTTTTTTTCATTTGTACAATATATGTATTTTTTTATAAATCAATATTTCTTTTTTGTAGTCAATTCGTGTGTTTGTTTTTGGGCCTTTTTTTATATGAACTGTGGTCTTTTTCTCATATTATTTGGGATTTTTTTTTTAAAATATGTATAAACCATAAAGAGCTTTTGCTATAGCACGTAGGATTTTAAAAATTTGGGCTTTTAAAAAACTTTTATTTGTTTATTTTTGTTAAACTAATTTTTTTTTTTTTCAGAAGTTCACTAGTGCAATTGATTTTAATTTTTTTTTCTAATAAACTTTTCAACTTATCTGGATTGAGGTTATTTTTTAAAAAAATATAAATTTTATATAAAAATTTTATTATAATATGTGAAGTTTTAAAAAATTTAAAACTTTAAAAAATTAAGGGCATAAAATAAGTGATTTGGTTGCATCATGGTTAAGCCGACATGGTGATGGTTGTGAATTCCACACCCACTCTCCAAGAAAAGGCCAAAGTTTTCAAGACTCAGAGAGTAAGCATAGCTGGCTCCACCCATCTAATCGAGCTTCATTATTGGTTGTTGGATCATCAATCAAGCTGAGCGATTTCCCATTTCCAGACCAGACAAATGGATCATCCATCTCTTACGAAATTTTCCATTTCCACGGGACCAGAAAAGGTAAACATCAACGTCCACTCACCATCAAACACAGCAAGATTGTGCTGTGGCCTTTATTTCAGTCAGATATTCTGCAAGTTTGCGTACTAGACCCGCAAAATTATCAAAAGAAATGCTAGATACGGATGAGATTGTCCAATAGAGTTAGTAATTGTCCATCACGTTAGCAGAATCCTATATGGATCACATTAGTTGGTGGGACTGACTGATGTGACAAAACAGCTCGGCCGACACAGCATCAGCCAAGTATCAAAAAGGCGAAAACGATTGAAAAGTTTGTTTTGACATAAACTTTAACTAGCATTAAACCCGCATGAGATGAGAAAAATATATATTAAATTTAAAAATAAATTATTAATTGTAGAAGTTTGAATGTTACACCTATTATATAATTTATATTAGATTATAATAATCAATATATTCTTAAAATAAATTATAAAAGTTGATTGTGTAAAAAACCTCTAATTTGCAATAAGAAACTAAAGTTTTAATGTGAATATTTTAAAAAAAGTTTTCTTTTCCTTAAAAATTTACTAGGAGCTACATTAATTAAATGTGTAAGTTACATATTTAGGTCAATAATTTATTAAGTGTATTTAATAGTGTACGCACACATACATATATATACCAACTTAAAATTAAAGTTTTTACTTGAAAATAATTTTTATTATTAAGTCAGAGAGACTTGATTTATCACCAAATACTTAATGTACTTAGTGACGTTTAATTTTTAACTTAATGAAGAAACTTATCCTTAAATTATGAATTTAAAATTTTGAGTACTTAAACTTGTTAATTTTAATAATACATTGCGTGAGTGTAGTTATATCTAATATTTCTTTGAGTTCAACGATCATCTTCTAAGAATAGTTACTTAAAATTTTAGCAAATGCCAATTGAAAAAGAAATACGACTATGCCATGCATTCATAATTAGACTTAGTTAACCTAATTTTTGTAGTCAATATACTTGCATAAATTATGTATGTTTGCGTAAATTATATTTAAAAATATTGGTTAAGCCAAAATCAATGAAAAAAGAAGGATTATCATTTCATTAGGTAAATAATATTTTTATAGTTAAAATTTTTACATCCAATTTAGTCTTATACAAACACTTGGAAAAACATTATGATGTAAGAGTATTTAAAAAATGTTGTTGTATCGATTGATGAATAAAATTTATGAAAATTGAAAGAATAAAAAAGTAAAATGAAAATAATTTTGTACACTTCAGTTGAAAAAAGTAAGATAAAGAAACTATTGTCGCTAATAATAAAAATATTTTTTTAGAGGGGTGTGAATTGAAACAAAAAAAACTAAAAAAATGCTAATAATTTGATTACATGTGTCATTTTTATTTTATAAATTTAATATATAATTTATGCTTAATTAAAGTTTCTTTTGAAGGAGCATATAAAAGAAAATTTAAAAATATTATCAGATTCATTAATGGATAGAACTTATAAAATTTTGAAGAAATAAGAAAAATTAGAAACTACCAATAATATTATGACACGTGTATATTGTATGTGACAAAGTGTTAATAATTTCACAACAAATGTTCTTTCTATTTCAGAAATTTAAAATTTAATTTATGATTAATATAAATTATTTATAAGGAGCATATTTAAACGAAGTTTGAAAATGTTACCATAACTATCAATGGATAGCATTTATGAAGTTTGACTAAATAAATAAATTAATTAAAATAAACCAATAATAGCATAGTTATTAAAATTGAATTGGATTCTAAACAGGTTCGATTCAATTAATTTACCGAAAATGTATGTGAACTGGATTGAACAGGTCGGTATTTCAGAAAACCGATGAACCGATCAATATTTTGGGAACAGGATGGTTTTCAAAAAAGTTAAAAAAAAAATGGTACAAATTGTACATGACTTAAAACCATTTATTTTTTTGGAATACATGTATTTTGTATTTTTTGATGAAAAATAGAAATCAAAAAGTAAAAACCTTTTAAACTAAACCAAAAAAAAGGAAAAAAAACAGAAAGAGGATAACAAAAAGAATAAAGGATGAGGGAAATAATGCACATTTCTCTTCTTCTTCTGTTTTTTTTTTTTTTACTTTGTTGTGCTCATTTTTAAACTACAAAGTCATTTGATTTTCACTCAAACCACAAATGTGTGAAGTGTAATTTCTCCTAATCTTAATAAGATAAAATCTAATTACCTATATATATTGAAATATAAATATATTATTTTACATATGTTTTAGGTCAAGCGGGCTGGGCTTCAAACAAAATTTTTCTACCTATCCATTAACATAATCAGGTCTAAAAAAATTTTCTAAACCCTATAAATGATAGCTGGCTTAGGCAACCCGGCTAACCTAGGGAAGGGAAATTAAAACTAACATGTTTGGAGGTAAATAACATTAAACGTAGGGGCGGACCGACCAAGGGCCGAGGGTAGGTAGCCGCCCTATTGAAATCTGGAAAAAAAAAATATTTTAACCCAACTCATTTGATAATTTGCTGAGTTTTATTCTAATGATTTTTCTTTACTTGAGCTTATGATAATCAATAATTAACTTAAGATCTACATTCTAAATGTAATCTCTAATAATAAATTTTCAAAAGTGATAGGGATTGGTGGACTTGCTTAAAAGCTAGTTCAAACAAAGAAGAATAGTGTCTACCTATTAGTCTATTTGCTTGTAAATTTGATATTAATCTTATCGGTTACAACTGCATTGGTTGAGAGAGTTTTTTCTGCAATAAAGATTATCAAGACTCTATTACGCAATCGCATGGGAGATAAGTGGACGAATAATTATTGGTGTCATACATTAAAAGAGACATATTCAAAACCTTAGACAATAAACTATTTTGCAAAGGTTTCAAAATATGAAATAATGAAGAGAATTGTTGTAATTTGCCATTTACTTTTATTTGAACATTGTTTTATGTCAGAAACATTTGATATTAATATATAGAATATTGAATATTATTATATTCAGTGCATTATTTTAGAATTAATCATCTTACTGAGTGGCAAATCCCAAAGTTTTAAAAATATTCTTTATATCCTATGAATTTTTAGATATTTCATATATAATATAGTATATCCCCCCCCCCCCCCCCCCCCCCCCCCAACAAAAAAAAAAAAAAAAAAAAACTAAACTTCCCTTCACCTTTATAAATTTTTGAATATTTAAAAATATTATATAATGTATTGATATCTCAATAATTAAAATATTTTCCTTAATCCTCTTATCAACCAAGAAAAAAAAATTTTGGCCCCCTCATTGATTTGCTAAGCATTATGATTTGTTCATCTTTTTATGATTTTTGACGTCATAACTTTTTTGTGAAAATATTGCAAGTGATTTATTTTCTTGGAGGCCGTGATTTGCTTCTTTTTTTTTTTTTGTCTTTTTTAGTATATTATTTTTAATTGTTATCTCATCTAGCAAAGATTATTATATAATCTTATCTTATATATATCTTATAAAATTAGTAGTATGGGTTGAATAAGATTACTAACTTTTCTCAATAGTTATCTAACTAATTGCCCTAATAAATTTAATAATTATTTAACAAATTACTCTAATAACATAACATTTTAAAAATATAAGAGTAATTAGAGCGCTACGCATTAGAGAAACAAATTATAAAGGTGACATAACTTATATATATATATGATTGGCAATCGGAAGCAAAAAGAGCTACCAAAACTGATACTGTCTTTTGAGGAGACAAATACTTTTCTTTTTTGTTTTAATATTCTTTTCCTAAAAAGATAACTCTGTCTTATCAAACTATTACCTTTTTTATATACCACCCTATGGCCATGTTTGTTTTGGGGATTGGAGATGTTATTCATAGCGCCTATCTAATTCATGTTTGAAAAAAAAAAAAAAAAAAAGTGGAGGAGTTCTCTAATATCTAATTTCATGTTTTAAAAAAAAAAATGGAGGAGTTTTTCAAAATAAAGAATAAGCCAACCCACATAAGGGGTGAAATGTTATATCTATCAGTGGGGATAAAGCACCAAAAGACTATTTTGCTGACTTCTCTTTTTTTTTTATATATTATTACATATATACTACATGATATTATATTAATGTTATATAACTATTATATTAATATTTATTTATAGTTGTAAATTATTATATTAAAATTAAGCATTATGTTTCTTATCCTACCTTAACCAAACATAGTATAAGTAATTTCCATTATATCATGATATTAATTATCACATATCATCATTTTTATAATTCCACAATATTACTTATCTCTTATTTTCTTGTCCCACAAACAAACGTAACCTACAGTCCTCACTTTGTACTAAGGAGTAAAACAGTTCACAATCACTTTCCAATTCACTTGAAAGAGTAAACTTTACACCCTTGCACAAAATCCTACTTAAGGACATATATTTTTAATTGTTAATAAAGGCTTATAATTTTATATTCATTACTTCGTACAAACGAACAAAAATTAATGCATTAATTTCTTCAGATTCTGATAAAATTAATTTCTTCAAATTCAAATAATTTTATCTTACTCCTTTTAAAATTTAGGAATAATTACACTTTATATCTTTATAGTTTGAGCAAAAATCAATTTACATATAATTTAAAAGTAAACATATAACTCTTTATATTTTGGACTTAGCTGGAAAAAAAAAAAAAAAGAAGATGAAAACCATTAGAATTAACGATAATTTTATCACAGGGGTGTTTTTGTTTGACATTTTTTTGTAAAATGGATGGAATCTTAACAGATTTAGTGAAATAATAAAAATTCTCAGCAAAGAATAACCCTTTTTTTTACACAAAAGGCAACATCATTTTTTTATTATTTTATTTTAGAAAGATAAAATAATAAAAATATACATGTAATAGAATTATCGTTAATTATAATTGTTTCCATCCATTTACTGGTTAAGTCCAAGCCATAAGTTAGTTATGTATTCATTTTTGAACTACAATGGAGTCATCTGACTTTTACTCAAACCACAAGAGGATAAAGTGTAATTATTTTTAAATTTTAATAAATTTAACATTGAGATCCCTTGGTAGAGCTTAAATTTAGCTTCTTTTTTTTTTTTTTTGCTTATAAGCAAAAATTTTGAATTTTGAAATTTTTTTTTTACTTTTATAAGCTAAGAAAAGTAAAACAAAAACAAAAAAAAAGTTAAAAAAAATGAGCTTTTTTCTTTATAAACCGAAAAGAAAAAACTAAATCGTAAAAGATTGAAAAAAACTACTCCAAACGGACTACCCTCTCTCAACAAAAATTTTGGATCTGCCATGCATATTGAGTAACATTAAGACAAAAAAAAAATGAAAAATCAATTTTTTGTTTATGAGGTAAGGAAAAAAAAAATTTAAAGACTCCTCAGTAAATTCCCTTTTCCGTGGTAACCCCGACATTCAGCCGGTTACTTAATTTTTTATTCTATTTCTCTTGACTTTGTCTCAACTTATTTGAGTATTTTATTTTAAATATCAAATCTATGTTGTCATTGTCCATGTGACTTGAGCTTTTTTAGCGCTGACTGTACAACTGGAGCTTGTAAAGTAACATAACCGGTGTTAGCCGGTTTCGGTTCGGGCTCTTAGTTCCATTAACGTGTGTCATTAACCTTGCAGGCGACGGTAGAAACGACTGTTCGTCTGTTTCCTTGTATTTCTCCTATTTTTTTACCAAAACATACGAATTTCTTCAAAGAATCTCATTAAATGGTCAACTTTTTCCTCTTTTTCAATCTAATAATAGTCATCTTTTTTTTTCAATGTAAGGTACCTGGAAATTCATCAAGGTACCGGAGAATTTCCCTTTCGGGGTCCGATTTCCAGACCAGAGTCCTGACAAATGGATCATCAATCTGTTGGGCAATTTCCCATTTCCACGAGGACAAGAAAAAGGAAATGCCAACGTCCAGTCACCATCGAACACAAAGAAGATTGTGCCGTGGCCTTTATTTAAGTCTTTACGTACCAGACCCGCAAAAGGGGAAAAGGATAGAAAAGTTAGTTTCGTTACAGACCTTAAAGAAGGAAAGAAAGATATTGAGGTATCCTCAATATATTTATTATATATTATGATCCAAGGCATAAATAATTCGAAAGCCCAACCTTCACTTTGAAAACTTGCAGAGAACACTTTCAAACTCAATGGCACTTTCCAAACCCCAAATGGGTTTAGTAGTGTCATGGCCATCTGTTTTGATGCAAGTAATTGTTCTCCAGTGCTTGTTTTCAGGCTTTACTTATGTAGCTGCCTCTGTACACGGTGGGAACGAGACTGACCGACTAGCCTTGCTTGCATTCAAGGCCAAAGTAACCGACGAACTCTCCAGAGCCCTAAGCTCGTGGAACGAATCCATCCACTTCTGCCAGTGGCTTGGTGTAACATGCGGCCGCCGACACCAGAGGGTCATTGCGATGAACTTGACTTCTCAAAAATTGATGGGGTCCATTTCACCTCATGTCGGAAATATGAGCTTTCTTAGAGAATTATGGTTGCATAACAATAGCTTCATTCATATAATCCCTCCAGAGATTGGCCATTTGAAAAGACTGCGATACTTGACGCTGAGCAATAATTCGCTTGGTGGCGAGATTCCTACCAATATTTCTGGTTGTGCTAACCTCATTCTCTTGTCTCTTGCCTACAACAAGCTAGAAGGGAAGATTCCTTGGGAGGTTGGTTCCCTATCTAAGCTCGAGCAAATGAATATTGGCAGGAACAATCTAATTGGACGTCTCCCTCCATCTCTCGGGAATCTATCATCTCTCCAAACATTCATTGCAACCGAAAATAATATTAGTGGGGAGATCCCTGATGCACTAGGCCAATTGACAAGACTAGAAACTCTAGGGTTGGCATTGAATAGGTTGTTTGGTACCATTCCTCCCGCAATCTTTAATCTCTCTTCTCTCACGAAGTTTGATGTGGGAAGTAACCGGATTCGAGGGAGTCTTCCATTGGGCTTGGGAAATACTCTATCTGGTCTCCGGTTTCTTAGCATTACTGCTAACTTATTTACTGGATCCATACCTGTTTCCATATCCAATGCCACCAAATTGGAAATATTCCAAATTAACAACAATAAACTTACAGGAAAAGTGCCTATTTTGGAGAAGCTCCATAATCTGCAGACAGTAGTCTTTTCTTATAATGATTTGGGATATGGAAAAGCTGATGACTTGAGCTTTCTCTCCTCTTTGAGCAACGCCACTCATTTACGCTTGGTAATGCTACTCTACAACAATTTTGGAGGGGTGTTGCCCGAATCCATCAGCAATTTCTCCACGAATTTTGATGTTCTTGCTCTGAGCAACAATAAAATATCTGGAAGCATCCCAACCGAGATTGGGAATTTGGCCAATTTGGAGGCGCTTGTTTTGGAATTCAATCAGTTCTCAGGTAACATTCCTACTAATATTGGGAAGCTTCAAAAGCTTCAGGTTTTGGCACTCTCAGTTAATGAATTCTCGGGGAAGATCCCTTCATCTTTGGGGAACTTAACTTTGTTGAGCGAGCTTTATTTAGTAGAAAATTATTTCCATGGCAGCATCCCACCAAGTCTTGGGAAATGCCATAATTTGGCACAAATAAGTTTTGCTCAAAACAAACTAGAAGGCACAATACCCCCACAATTTATTAGTCTCTTAACATTATTTTTTCTAGACCTATCTGGGAACCGTTTGACTGGTTCCTTTCCCATGGAAGTCGGAAATTTAAAAAATATAGAAGTACTGGGTGTTTCTGATAACATGATTTCTGGTGAAATTCCAAGCACCCTTGGTAGTTGCATAAAATTAAGAAGCCTATATATGGGGGGCAACAACTTTTATGGGATCCTTCCTTCATCTTTGAGTTACTTGAGAGGTATCGAGGACTTAGATCTTTCTCGCAATAATTTATCGGGTAAAATTCCTGATTATTTGGAGGGCTTTGTCTTCTTGAAGTACCTAAATCTATCATTCAATGATTTTGAGGGTGTGGTACCAAAAACAGGTGTCTTTAAGAATGCATCTGCTTTGTCTCTTAAGGGAAACAATAAGCTCTGTGGGGGTATACCTGAATTACAGCTACCTAGTTGCAAATCCCAACAACCTAAAAAGAGAAACTCTAGTCTTACCTTGAAATTAATTGCACCCATAGCTTGTGGGCTTTTAGGTTTACTTCTGGTGTTCTTTCTTTGGGTTCGACCTTGGTGTAGAAAAACATGTGAAGTACCTTCTTTCAGAATTCTAGGAAACCAATTTTGGAAGGTTTCCTACCAAAGCCTACTCAAAGCTACTGATGGGTTCTCCACTTCCAATTTGATTGGCGTGGGCAGTTTTGGTTCGGTGTACAAAGGAATCTTTGATCAAGATGGAAAAGTTGTTGCAGTGAAGGTATTAAACCTTCAATTTCAAGGAGCTTTCAAGAGTTTCAAAGCCGAATGTGAGGCCTTGAGGAGCATCAAACATCGGAACCTTGTAAAGGTGCTCACAGCATGTTCAAGCATTGATTATCAAGGTAATGATTTCAAAGCTCTAGTTTATGAGTTCATGGTCAATGGGAGCCTAGAGAAATGGTTGCATCCAGATGGGAATGAAGGTGAAGCCCTTCGAGAGTCAAGGAGTTTAAACCTTCTGCAGAGGTTAAATATTGCCATCGATGTAGCTTCTGCACTTGATTATCTTCACCATCATTGCTCAAAACCAATAGCTCATTGTGATTTGAAGCCGAGTAATGTTCTTCTAAATGAGGAAATGACTGCACATGTAGGTGACTTTGGGTTGGCAAGATTCCTTCCACAAGCTGAAGATGACTCTGCTACAAATCAATCAAGTTCTATTGGCCTTAGAGGGTCGGTCGGTTATACCGCGCCAGGTAAATAGACTTTTTATGCCCTTTTCTGTTTTCTTGTTCACCTTTGTTTTACCTATAGAACATATACTTGGCTCACTTCTTAATTGTGTTTGCGCACTTTCACTCACTGAATTAAAGCTGACTGTTCTTTGATTTCATTGCTGCACAATGTTATTTGGCCTTAAAAAAATATATAAAAAAAGAAAGAAAATAAATGTTTGTTATTACATGTAGAAGAGAAAATGCATTCCTTACCTGAGACCGTAATGTTTGCACCGCTGTAAATTTGTTTTGCACACCTCGTTCTTCATATGCTGCCGACGAAGCTTCTTATCTATTGTATTTTCCATGTTTGATGCATGAATCGCAGAGTATGGCATGGGAAATGAGGTGTCAACTTCTGGCGATGTATACAGTTACGGCATCCTCTTGTTGGAGATGTTTACGGGGAAGAGACCCAGTGACAACATGTTTAGCGACGATCTGAATCTCCACAACTTTGTTAAGATGGCTTTGCCTGAACAAGTTGCACGAATTGCTGACTCAAAATTGCTTCAACAAACAGAGGAGGGGGAGGCGAGCCCGAGCATCATCGACATAACCAGGAATCACAGCCATGCTGGCAGTGACAAAGTTCAGGAGTGCTTGATTTCTTTATTCAGAGTTGGAATTGGATGTTCAGAGGAATTTCCAAGAGATCGAATGGACATTAAAGATGTTTTAACTCAGTTGCATGAGATCAAGAAGAAGCTTGGGACTGCTCAAGCACACGGAGGCAGAGCAGCTACAACTACAATTCAACCATGATCAAATATGAATTCTGCATGTAATTAAGCTCATCTCTCTCTCTCTCTCTCTCTATATATATATAGTTATGTAGCTATCCGTTTTGTACGTCATTTTATATAATAACGGTATTGAAACATTCAATAACGTTCCAAAAAATTGATTTCCAAGCTGCTGCAGCTTGTTACGTAGAAATTAGTGCCTGGATATCTAATTATGTTTTCTCTGCTCTCAGGTGCTTGAGCCCTGATTAGTCTTGAAGATATTGGTTCACTCTGCAAAGTCTGCAATGCCATATCTGAAATTATCCTATGTTTCATTCTCTTTTTTTGTCCTCCTTTCATGTTGTTAGTTTGTTTCCACCTTGCGAATTCTAGTCTAAATGTACTAAAAAGAAGGCTATGGCAGATTATGTCATTGTTCTCGTTCGACTGTCATGAGTAATCTAGCAAGTATTTGGGCTTCAAGCTTTTCAATAAGCTGAATGACAAATTGGTGTGTATCTTTGTACTTTTATTGTTTGGAACTTCAGCAAAATCATATCATTTCAATACATGGAGACCTGCAACCTAGGGGTTCAATAAATGTGATCTTCTTCACCCTCATTGACAGCAATTGCCAATGCTTTAGTTGCAAAATTTATACAAAATTCTTATACATAATGATGTGGCTCAATATCTTTTAATTATAAAAATGTAATTGTCACCCTCATTCTTATAATTTTTCAGTAACTAATAGAATTTTCAATTCCTAGTTTAAAATTTTTTGTCTTTTCTCAAATAAAAACCTGAGTTAAATCAGCCAAAACTAGACACTACTTGAAGCTGTTGAATCTTATGAACATGTAGGATAATGAAAAGATTTTGAGATGGTTGATGACAATGTTATAAACATGTAACACCAAGGCTGTAAATTAAAAGATCTTCTGTATTAAGATGTAAACTAGTCAGGTATACAGCCTTAAAACTCTTGCCAATTGTGCATTCATTCTCAGAGAGAGAGAGAGGCAGCACTAACTCAAGAGTCACGATTCTCATGCAGTTTATGATAAACGGCACATTCACAAAGGTAATTCACCACTGTCCAAAATAACAACTTTGCTCCTCGACACCCCACACTGTCTCCCTTGAGCTTCAATCTTGAAGACAACATCCATTCCAGAAAGCACTTTGCCAAACACGACGTGATGCCCATCCAACCTGTACAGAAAATCCAAAGTCAATGCATGATGGCAATAATTCGCCCAGGCCTCAGAAAATTGAAGTACCCGAAAATGCAATGTATTGATCAACCACGTGCAGAATCTGCAAATTCATGCAGTGGACAGACCACTATTTTCATTGGTACATTGCAATGTTCAAATGCCAAATGGTGTCCTTGTTTATGACCATACTACCTATCTGGCCTATTTGCTGGTGTTTTACGTAAAATATCTTTCAAGCAGCCATAAGCATTTTTCATTCTATTGACAGTTAACCGACAATTACTTTACAAAGTTCCTATACACAAGCTTGTGACTTTCTTTTGTACAACTCAAAGATAGAAAACACAATCCAGGATGTTATTACTCTAATAAGATGCTGGAATGGTTCCTATAGACAGCAGAAAAAAGGTTAATCACCAGCTAGTTGTTACAGTAGTAATGAAGAATTGTGATCCATTGGTGTCTGGTCCGCCATTTGCCATTGACATAACTCCTGTAATAAGAAAGCAAAAACAAAATAAGCCATCAAATTTCTCTTGGCATGCAATCCAGGCCTGAAAGCCTCCACTTCAGGTGCAACCCGTTTAAAGTTCAGGTACTTGGGATGGGTTTTTATAAGTACCAGGGCCAGTGTGCTTCAGTTCAAAATTCTCATCAGCAAACTTGTCACCATAGATCGACTCTCCACCCCGCCCATCACCACAAGTAAAATCACCTCCCTGGATCATAAAACTGGGAATGATCCTGTGGAACATGCTCCCTCTGTAATGGAGAGGCTTCCCACTTTTTCCAGTTCCTTTCTCACCTGAAATGAGAGGGGTCGCTACACATGTAATCAACAACTCAAACATTCCAAACTAATTCTGGCAAGTGGTTTTAACATCAACTTGCAGGCCTCATCCTTCAGCATGGTTATCATTTCCAATGCATCAAGACTTGTAGGGAACCATTTCTATATGAATTAAAAAAACTTTTTTCCCTGTTAAACTAATCATCAAAGCCCATACAGGCCTACAGTAGAGATCTATACAACAGCTACATGTTCAAACAAAGGATATTTCACAATTTGGGGTACACCCTTATCCTAGAGTTACATTACTTGAGTGGCCATTTACTTCACTTTATCTACATTGATGTGTAAATTAAAAAGACAGGATTTTAGTACGATAACCAATTTTAATAAACAATATATGAAAAATAAGAAAGGTAATTAAGCACCACCAGCTGCAACTATAACAATACATGTCTACCATTATTTGCCTAGGACCCAACGCACTTCCAAAGAGCTGCTTCCAAGAAGAAATGGCATAAGTAATCTTTGATTCTGACGGTGATTCCAAAGAAAGGTCACATTTTACCGGAGTCTTAAATACCAAGTTGATTATACCATTCATGAAGAGGATATTAACCGTCAAACATTTCATCTTTTATTCCTGTCCATCTTTAAGGATTTATGTATAAATCCTTTACAAACATATGCTTCAACAAATAGAAGTAGCTTCCATACAAATACATGGGAGACAAAAAAGGGAGTTAAAAGTTATTTGGATACCCATGCAAAGAGCTCGAAACTTTTCCGCACATTAAACGCAAAACCAATCAGTTGCTTTTAGCATAGTAATCTAAGTTGAGACGTCTTTATCAGACAGTTTTCTCCATAGCTGGGTACCGTACCTACGGTCTTGGGGACGGTTTTTCCAAAGAGGCCCATGACAATACGACCTGAAAACAAACAGATCGTGAGTATAGAATATGATATTACTAAAGCAGCATTATTGAGAATCGCAATTTATCATTGAGTAAGTTATTGCCATCTGCTTCTACTCGCCGGAAATTCCCAAAAGGAGGCAGAACTAACTTAAGGGTGTGTTTGAAACTTAAGAAACAAAAAATCAAAGAGAGAGAGGAGAGGAAAATTTTCCTTCCTGTGTCTCGCTCCTAGTTTGGGAGGGGAAAAGAAAAAAAAAATCCAAGGAAAGAAAAGGGAAAGTTATTTTACTTCTTACTTTCCTATTATATTCTTTCCTCTTTTCTTTGAATTCAAACAATGGAAATTTATTGTCCTTCTCATTTTTTTTTTCTTTGCAAAACCAAATAGAGAAAAATATTTGCTTTTCATAGAATTTCTCTCTCACTTGTTTTCCATTTCTTTCTCTCTCCCTTCCACAAGTTTCAAACACAGCCTTCAATCAGGTTACAATGGTATGTTTTGGAATTTCGTGGAAGAAATCCTCCAATAGCGCTTAACATTATCTTCCCCAAAGTCATTTTGTTTTGCATGACATTCTTACGAAAGCCCATCTCATTTGATCTTGACAGCTTTTGATGCATGTACAAGTTCAATTGGAGGATAGAATGAAGTACTGTTGTGTCAATCATTTTCTATATTTACCATGATGGATACATGTTTCATTCGAGGACTCTACTTTATAGATGAGTTTGTGCTCAAATGCTAGTACATTGGAAAAACTCCATCCTAATAATCACTAGCAGTAACTGAGAAGGAATGAACGAACATAATTCAAGGAAAGAATTGTAATTGGGGGGGTGTTGCTGGGGGTTCTTATACTTGAATGTGCAAAGAAATCTCAAGAATCATGAGCAATCATGATATCTAGCAAAATGAGAGAAGCAGAGATAACAAACAACCCTGAATAAAAGGAATTCAGCTAGTTTGGTACTTATGACTGCACCCCTAAGAGAAAAAACAATCAACTTGAACTACAACGTTCAGGGGAAGACACACCTTTCCTGATAATGTAATGAAACCCAATTGTTTCCCTTTCACAAATCAACCAAAACCAGTGCTTCATCCTAACCATGCCTTCAATGTTCGCATCCAGACCAATATGCAATGGGAAAGGTCATGTATCTTGAGCCTCGGGAATTCTTGGTGAGTTGCCACAACTAGAGAGGAATAGAGTGTCTAAGAGAGAGAACACTACCTCGAATTCAACTCATTGTGTTTGCACACTCTCTCTTCTTCAGAACAGTTATTTCTCCCCTTAGCCATTTGCGTACCCACTATATCCTTGAGAAAAAACAAATGGTGCCAATTTCTCTATCACCAACCCCAGCAAGAAAATATAAAGAAACTGAAACTCAACAAAACCAATTGTTACACAATTCAGAAGACTATTAATGTTAAACTAATTGTAATGTAACTTCTAACTGGAGTGTTATTGTTCAAAAATTCTTATCCCAGTAAGAATTGGCAGCATGATTAATCAAAAATTCACTCCTGAATGCAGCCCTCACATAAAACACTTCACAAATTTCGATTGATCTATACATCAGAGAATAAAGGATATACCAGTAGGTTTGCCACCAATCTCGACATCGAAGTAAACCTTGTGAGTTACTTCTTCTAAATTGTCCTCAGGTTTCTTTTCCTACAAAACAATAACATAAAAAATTCAGTATCATAAACCGTAAAATGCATAACCACATCAACCAATTCTACGACTCATTACTAGCCTATCAACAAGAAAATAAAGTTATGAAACCATTAGAAAGCATGTAAATCTAAATATCTATACGTTTAGAGAAATAGAATGTGACGTCGTTACTTAGCTCGCCCTCGATGACCTTGTGCTCCGATGAGACTCCGGCATCGCTCAATCGAGTCTAGAAAAAAAAATCCGTCAACCCAACAGCAGAGAGAGAATGTTTTCGCAATGAACTGAAACAGATCTGAAAATTGTTGTGTGACAGTAGCTTGGGGCGTTTACGATGGAAATTCAAAAGAACCAGACCATCAATGAACAAAATAAAGCCATGATCGAACCGAAATTGGTGAGTACCAGAACGAAAGCTAGCGTTCCGAACAGAACCAGAACCCACAGGAGGACGGCCGGAAGCAACCTGTTTCTGGCGGGCATCTTCCCTATGATAGGAGTAGGACCCTCTAGGTCAGAGCTCCGATCGAGTAGCGCCGATTCTACTGTTTTGGCGAGTGGAGAGTACAGCCAATGTCGGCATTCGACCACCTGATACAATTTTAATTTCGGGAAAATTACACGGATACTCCCTCTCCTTTTTTCGATTTGCATTAATCGTCTTTGATTTCAACGGGTTGACCGTCATGTTTTATTTACCAGGGATAGTAAGTGCAAACCGGCCAAAAGTGAGGGAGCGTTAATATAATTTTTCCTTTAATTTACGGAGAAATAGGTAAATTAGGATTTAAGTTAGATAGGACAAGAATTTATATTTGAAAGATGTAGTGAAAGCATTTATCAAGTCGAAACCATTATTTTCATATTGTTTTCATTTTGTTAAAAAATTATTCTAGAAATTTATAAAACAATAATTTTTTAGTTTTTAAAATTTGAGTGTTTTTGGAAAAATTTTAAAAAAT
Organism: Euryodendron excelsum; assembly: GCA_033060915.1. Taxonomy (NCBI): domain Eukaryota; kingdom Viridiplantae; phylum Streptophyta; class Magnoliopsida; order Ericales; family Pentaphylacaceae; genus Euryodendron; species Euryodendron excelsum. Next base: position 9,398,888 of record CM065390.1, on the reverse strand, counting down.
TGATTTCGAAACTAGTTTACCAAAAACGCTTTTTGTCCGAAAACAGTGCCACAATCTTGAAAAAATTCTATTAAAAAAAAGCAAAAATCAAAGTCAAAACTACAGCCAAATTGAGTCAGCAGTCTATTGGTTGGAATCTCATTATTCTACATTAGATTATGCTAGTGGAAACCTATTAATTATTGGTTGCTTTTGAGCCTTTTCAAGGCTAAGAAGTTTAGGTTCTTTTAATTTGAAAGATTTTTTTTTTTTCAGTAGGATAATTTAGTAAAGAATTAATAGTTGAATTGGTTTCTTTCATAAATACACGTTATAAATTCACGACAGACCTAATCAATTAAACCACCTTGAAAGCAACAAAAATTACTATCTATAATTACATTTTGTTACATAATATGATTCATCATCAAAATCCCAAAAGCTTATGCTTAATTGACGTAATACTTTCGTTCTATGTTGTAAATTTTCAAAACCAATCCCACCATTTACTGAGAGATTAGTTAAGCCAACCTGATAATATTTGTTGCTTGAATGTCTTTCAACAACTAACCTTCAAAGGAAAGCAAATTAAAAAAAAATGATGTGTGACTACATTTGTTTTGCAATCCTAGTCGATCTTGTTGAAATAAAGACTAGCCTTTAGATGAAAGTACCATTTGGTTTAGAGTAGGCAGCATCTAATGTCCTCAAGATCTTAGTCTTACACTTAAAAATTGCATTTTGCAGTCTCTAATGCATGTTGTATCTAATTTTAGGCTAAAAATTAGTTAAAAAGTCATCACTTAATTTATATCATGTACTCAATTAATTTATATAATTTTTCAAATTACTTTTTTTTATTCTCAATGAACATGAAATTGCTTATTGTCTAATAGAGAATGAGATGCTTGTTGTCTACTAGAGAAATAGAGAGAATAAATAGCTTTGAGTATTGCAATTGCCTTTCCAAGTAAATACTAGTTGATGGGGTTTGATTTTGAGAGAAATAGGGGGGGGGGGGGGGGGGGGGGGGGGGTGTGGGGTTGAGTGAATAGCTTCAAGTATTGCAATTGACTTTTCAAGTAAAAACTAGGTGATGGGTTTTTAGAGAGAGAGAGAGAGAGAGAGAGAGAGAATAGCTTTAAGTATTGCAATTGGCTTTCCAAGTAAATACTAGTGAATGGGTTCTGATTTTCCTTTAGATTTTGCTTCTGATGTGTTACTTTCCCTTTTTTATTTTATTTGATGGGTAGCTTTGTTGTTACAAAAAACCTTGTCTTTCGTCAATGCAAATTTTGTTTAATTGAAATGGTAAAAATGTCCTCTCGCAATTTACTAATGAATACAAAGTAATATTAATTTTGAATTCTAAATTTGTTAATGAAAAACCAAACAGAATTTATTTTATGTTTATATATTTTTCCTTTCATTTTAATCCATAAATGTAAAATCCAAACTTATTAATGTTAGAGTTTTCATGTAAAGCTTGTTCAAGCAAAATTTTAAAGTGCCTTGCAATTGGAAAATAAGAATGTAAAACGAACTATACTATTGGAGCTCATACTCAACTTGTTAAAAATTCGTTCGAAATTAGCTTATTAGGTAAACAAACTACATTTTAATACATTTTGAAACTAGTTAATTTTATGAGCTTAGCTCAATAATTTTTTTATACAATAAAAAAGTCAATATACTCAACCTTGACTTGTGATCCACTCAATTAAAGCACATTTAAGATGAAATTATTATTATTTTTATTATTATTTAGTAGGAGCATTTGAGATGAACTTGAAAGATAAAAAGTAAAAGTTTGAATACTTTTTAAACTCTTACAATTTTTTAAACCAAGCTCAAACAACCTACTACAAGACTCAATTTACAACTCTATTTTAAGATTTGCATTTAATGAGGCTGTAAGCACCCCATTTTTGCCGCTCACTAATCTCCGGCCCGACCAGATCTAGTTTTCAAACATCGCAACACACACGGGCCCAACACGACTCTTCTAAACTCTAATCCAACCAATTGGTCGCTTTCCGGACCCACAAGACCCAATTGAAGCTGTAAAGACCATCATGCCTTTAGGCATTCCAAGCAGCTTTTCGAGATCGGATAGTCTCAAGAACCAACGCCATTCAGGTAGCTTCCCGAAATTGGGCGATCTCGGGGACCAACACCTTATCAAATTTCAAACGGTTCACTTTTGGCGCATGCTAGTCCACCAATGTAAAATGTCCTTCATTCGATAGTTCACCAAGACCAAGCATTCTAAAAAACCAACACCACCATCACAAGTAGCTTTCTAAGACCAGGCATGCTTAGAAACCAACATCACTTGACAGGTAGCTCTCTGAGACCGGGCAGTCTCAGGGACCAACATAGTACAGGTAGCTTTTCAAGACCGGGCGATCTTGGGAACCAACACCTAGGTCGACACTAGCGCTTTCTAGCCTGACTTGGTGAAAAATGACCAAACCTACCCCTTGGGTCTCTAAACATGTCTTGAGAAAGTTCAAAATCCCTCAAGATAGTAAGTCCACCTTCCCAAAGCGTACTTAAACAGTTAGGCGTACTCAGCACGTCATCCTGTCCAAATCTAGTCCCATTTTGGTCAACTTTGGTCAAAATGACTGTTTTACCCCTAAAACGCCCCAACACAGTACAAATCTCACCAAACATTAAAAAACTCTTCCAGGACCATCCCCAAACAACACGGCACGCTTAACATCGCCACTCTAATCTATCCTGCACCTTTTCAACTACTCTAAATCAAAATAACTGTTTTACCCCCGGCAGCCCAAACATACCTTGAAACTACACCGGTCCTAGGGTTTTGAACGGCGGGTCTTATCATACACCCCTGTTTAACCTAAAGTGAACCTCACGAGACTAAACACTCTTGACTCAATGAAGTCCTCCTAGAGCATCTCACAGATGCTGCGCTAAGATTGTTTTTTTTTTTTTTTCAATTTCCTGGGAATAATGCACTGTCAAATGACTTGAGAAATGGGTAAACCGAAAAATTTCCGAAAGCTCATCCATAGGTCTTTCCGTCAATATGGTTCGATCGGATAGATCACTTCCCAAAGCCCTTTCATCGTATGGCCCAAAAAACTGCCACTTTCAGTAACCCCTAGAGCGTCTCATAGACGCTCTGCTAAGATTGACTTTTTCTCCAATTCCCTGATTATAACGCACCATCAAATGACTTAAGAAATGCGTAAAATAGGGAATTTCCAAAAATATTTCAAGAACACTTTCCGTCGATATGGTCTGATCGGAGAGATTGCTTCACAAAGGCCTCGATCGTGTGGCACACAAACGGCTACTTTTGAACCCTCGCAAAGCATATCATAGACGCTCCGCAAAAATGTATTTTCGTGCACACTTTCGAACACCTTTCAAGCTCTTGGAAAACTCAAAAGTTCATGAGAAACACTAGAACAACACCGTGAACACAATTGATTTCCCCAAAACCTTCCTGGTTGGCATAATTATCGAGGTAAAGTTTAAATAAACACTCCCGACAACGGAGCGTATGCTACATGTGCTCAAATTTTGATCAAATCAATCAAACTTCGCTTAGCCTTTAAGATTTAGCCAGTGCAATGAGTGTTATGTGGCATTCTGCCAATGGAACAGTACTAGCGCATGTGCTATATGGGCCAGGTCTCCCTAAATTATCTATAAATACAGGCCTCCCCCTTTGCATATTCCAAAATAAAAAATTGTAACGAAACTCTGTACAAACAGCCCCATATAGCACTCCTTCCAAATGCTTAGGTTGTATTCTACCTCACTGTAGCCCATACACCTCACCTACAAGGCCCTTCTTGCCATAGAAGGCCTTATTCTAGCCTCTTTTAAGGTTATCTAAGTTTAAGTCAAAGCATCTATGGAAGTTTGGGAATGTTTGAAGGCAAAAGGTGGTATTTCCTTTTACATTTTTGTCATCCCCCACTCCTCTCTTCTCCCTTCTAGCCTACTTAGGCTATTCTCTATTTTAAATCACATCTTCTACCACCCCCCCCCCCCCCAAATTTTTTTTGCATGCATGAGACAAGAGAGCTCTTAGTTCATGCCTAAAGGAAAGCTTGTGAGAACCACCGTATAGGGGGATCTCTTATTAGTCTACTCTAAGAAAGTATGGTCTTGGAGCACCTTGATTATGTGGTGTGACCTCTAGCCTTGTATGATTTCATAACCCCCTTTGCATATGACCGTCTTATGCATGTTTTGTGTGCTTGACTTTATTTTCATGTTTACAACTATGTTTTCCAAAATTAGTACTATCCCCATGTTCATGTCATTTTTAAGCTCTTTATTCAAATGTTCTCTTAAAAGTGGTTTTAAGAGTTGGCCCTTTGAAGTTTAGGATGAGTCCTTAAGTAATCAAGCCTTAGAAAAACTCCCCAGTAACCCCTAACTCACATTTTTGCATAATTGCATTTTAACTTGCATAAAAATGATTTTTAAATTTATTGATTTATAAGGCTTCTATTCTCTCAAGCTTAGTGGTTTGAATGACCCTATGGAACCCTCTCTTAAGTGATCTCCTTTATTATCGACCATAAGAACCCTAACTTGTTAAAATGGTTTCCTTCTCTTTCTATTCTTGCATGAAAATGATTTTCAAACTCTTTGAATTCTAAGATTTCTATTCACTCAGGTTTAATGGTTAGAATGGCTCCATGGAATCCTCTCTTGAGTGGTCTCCCTTTACATTGGCCATAGGAACCCTAACTTGTTAGAATGATTCGCTCTTTTAAAAATGGTTTTCAAAACCTTCTTCTTAAACATGATTTTCAAAAGTTCATTCTCTACATCTTTGCATTAAAAATGATTTTTCAAAAGTTGTTATTATTATGGTGATTTTCAAAGTTCCTATTCTTTTCAAGATAAAAGGTTATAATGGTCCTAAGGAAACCTTCTTCGTAATAGTTTTCAAACATCAACCATATAAACCATATACTTGACTAGAGTCAATTTTCATGGAAATGATCTTCAAAAGGGTTGTTTACAAAAATCATTTGCATAACATGATTTATTTTCCAAAATCCTTTTCAAAAATGCATAAAACCATCCCTTCAAAACCACTAGGTTCAAACCTTAGTCCAAAGTCATCTCTCAACCCCAGGTTAACTTGACCCTAAGACAACCAAACCCTAAATTAACCTAACCTTAGTTAGTTAACCCTAGGACATGCAAACCCTAAGTTAACCTAACATTGGTTAGTTAACCCTAGTCCATATTGATTACACCCTAAAAGTGTAATCATAAGCCCTTAATTTGTACTTTGTTAGACTTATATTGTAATTATTTATTTTATTTTAGTTAGATATTTGTTTGAGTATATTTTGTATGTGTTTTGTAAGTTATATAAGCTAATAAAGGCAAAAAGAAAGTAAGAATAATCAAAGCGGGTTCAAGGCGAATAATTTGTTCATAAAAATTCAGATCTGTCTCGGTATTTTGGCCATAACTTTTTACTTTGATATCTGATTGAGCTGATTTTTGTGTCATTAGAAAGAAGACTTCAAGCTCTATAACTTTGCCTCGAATGTGCATTAGTTGAATCGAGCTCTAGGGTAGTCAAATTAAGTTTCAAAGTTTCTACAGTCGAACAGTGATGAACAGTACCCATCCGAACGGTTACTGTTGACACACTTCAAACGGCCATCGAACGCACCGTCCGAATGGTATTCAGACGGTTACTGTTTATTCAGAATGCATTTTTTACGACCGAAGCTGCGTTTTTAAAATTTTTTGTAAAGTTTTTGAGGAGTTAGGGTTAGTTTTAAGCAAGAAGACAGTGGGAGAGCTCCTCCAAGGTTGGTTTTTTCTATTTTTGTTCATTTTTAACTTAGATTTAGCTTTGTAATTGTAGTATAGGTGTAAAACTTGTAGTTTTCTTCCATTGTATTGTATTTTCTTTCACTTTCTTGCACTTTCTTGCATTTTCTTTGTAACCAAACATCTTTAATATTCAAGTAAATTTTATATTTAAGTCTATACATGCTTTCTTTACATTCTTACATATTTTTTTATGATGTATTCAAGTAGCTAAAATTTACATTGGGATTAAATGTGAAAATCACCCAAATAATCCAAGGAATTCATTTGGAGGTATCTCATGGATTAATTGTCATATTTTTTTAGAATTCGAATTTCTAGTAATTAGGTGTGAAATTTTAGAAAACTTAGATTATTGACTAAGTTTGGGAATTTTCATCACTCAAATCAATGGTATTAATTTAGGACTCTTGACTAGAAAAATACTGCACAATTGCTAGAAATTCATTCCCAACAATTGATTGAAAATGCCTTAGAAAACCTAGATTATTAACTATGTTTGACAAATCAATGCACAAACCACAAATTTGGTATTGACTAAGTTGAATCAATGGTATTAACCTTTGATTCTCCATTAAACATGTATCTAATTTCAATTACTTGAGAATTATCGATTTTCAAAGTTAAATCTCTTGAATTAAACACACTTAAATGTTATGTTTGATTTGAGTTATAAACCCCATTGGAAACCTTGGATGAAATTGAGTGATTGCATCATTTGAGCCAAATTCCCTTTTAATTGATTTAATTCTATTTTCACTTTGCTTTACTTTAATTGTCTAGCGTTAATTGCTTTAATTTCCATTGCATTAGGTTAGTAATTCAAAACCATCATCAAAAATCCAAAACATTTTCGGTCCTTTTATTTTTCTTTTTATTTTAGATCTAATTTTCCACATAATGGCAATCCAATCCTAGGTTAGGTTAGTGTGAGTTGAGTACTAGAGTCTATATTTGGCTAGGTCTCCTAGGAGAGAATGATATCGGATTACCAGTTTATACTTTATCGCGCCCCCCGTACTCTTGCGGGGTGCTAATTCCATTTGTAGGAATATCGCATTTCGGAAGCGAGTCACATATTAACCTTAGGCTAACTTAACCCAAGTTAGTTAACCATAGGTCACCCTAATCCTAGTTAATCAACCCTAGGTTAACCTAACTTGAGTTAGTTAACCTTAGGTCATCCTAACCTAGGTTAGTAAGCTTCAAGGTTCCAATTCAAAGACCCATTTTTAAATAATCATTCAACTCAAAAATCATTTTCATAACATATTTCAAAACATCCCACTCTCTTAAGATTTCAAAAATCAACTCTAAAAACTTTTCGAATATCCCCACACTCTATGCCTCCAAAAAGTTTTTTAAATTTGTCTCAAATAAAATGGCTAGACACTTAACATTTTTCCAAAGACTATTTCCAAAATATTTCCAAGAACTCACAAACCTAAAATGTCCCCAACCCTTTATGGTTAAGGGATTCTAAGGAAAGTGACACATTAAGTACAATCTTTAAGGCTGCCCATACTAGGGTTCCAAAGCCCTAAATGTTTTCAAAAGCTCTTTTCAAAAAATGATTTTCAAACCTCACAAACTTGAAACAACCCTAACCCTTCCATGGTTAGGATTGTTCAAATATAAATGAGATATTCAAGAAGGGTTCTATAACCCTTAAGTTTTAAAAACCAAAGGGAAGTCTGTAGTCCCTTTTTCGAAACAATGTTTTCAAAAATCATAACCCTAAAGGAGTTTAGTTCTTCAATGACTAGCCACTCAAAGGTGATGAAATATTCAACACGCCTTTCCTAAGGTATATGAAAGTTATCTTCAAAAATCATTTCAAGACAAGTCCATAAGAGCTCTTGTGAGTCCAAATCTAATTCTCAAGTCCATAACCAAGTTTTCAAAACTTTCAAAACTCTCTTGAGATATGTTCAAAAGTATTTCAAAATACTTCAAAGTTCTATTTTAGGAGCACTTTCAAAAACCTTCAAGATTTATTCCAAAAACACTCCAATATCCGATTTCAAAACTCTCCAAATTCTCTTTTTTCAAAGATCTCAAAGTGTCTTCCAACCTTTCTAAAGACCTCAAAATGTCTTCCAACCTTTCTAAAGACCTCAAAGCGTCTTCAAACATTCTAAAGGCCCCAATCTGCCACTTTTCTATCGGGCTCTTACTGAACTATGAATGACCTGATTCTCGCCAAATGAGATACGTAGATAACCTACAATGGTGTGGTCATAACTTTTATTTCTACTCAAATTCTCTTTCCAAAACTTTCTATCCATCCAAGATTTCTATTTCAAATTTTATCAAACTTCCATATTAATCAAACATTCTTCTCAAGACTTGCATCATGCATCACTCATCCAAAAAGTGATGAGCAAACCCCATTTTCAAAACTCTAAAGTGGATATTAAGTGGATTATAGTAACCGACTGTTCAAGTGAGTGAGTTAAGGGTGATTAGACATGTTGTTATTGAAAGGGCGGGGTAGGGTGATGATCTTAGGATATCTTCCCTACGTGTAACCAACCCCCAGACCATAAATTTTTGTTTTCATAGCAAATCCCCCACTGGATCATGCTATCAACATCATCACAGAGGGGGAAGCAGACCCAGACGGCATCATAGTTGCGAAATATTTTGAGGAAAAGTCTGACACTGAGGAAGAAAGTGACTAGAAAAAAAAGTTAACGCCATGCCCTATCTATCTTTACAACGCAAACGGAGAGCAAGATCCCTTTGATTGGCTCGTGGAAGAACCCATGGAAGATGTTCCCACTGATATTGTGCTTGCCGATGGTTGGGGAGACAAATTCATGCACCCCAGATACGTTGAGGCTGAGCATCGCCTGATAGAGGATCTCTTCAATTATAAGGATATGGGCTGGGGCATCGACGAGCCAAAAATACCAAACCCATCGTTCGAGTTCAGTGAAGGTAATCTGGACAGCCTGTTTGTTGAAATTGACAAAAAGGAAGTTGAAATAGAGAAAATTAAAGAAAAGCCATCACAAGTCCTGGAAGAAAGCCTGGGCACAAAACCTAAGGAAGCTGAATAAAAGAAAACCAACCAACCAAGGGAAAACCATCAAGGATCCCAAGATGGGATGTGCAACCTTAATGACCCAGCCGGAGAAGGGAAAGGAAAAGAAGGCATCCCTGACTGCACTATGACCGCCCACCTCTACCATTCTGCAGTTAGTGCGTGAATCTGTTCAGCACAACTGAGTGAAGAAGTTAGCGGATGGAGCATAAAAGAGGCAGGCGTGGTCCCGAAGCCCACCTGAGGAAGTGACTACTAAAGGGATGTTCTTTTTGTCAAAATCTGCCTTTACTTTCCGTTAATCCTGTCTTTGTTAACTCTGCTTCTAATTCTACTTTTTGTTAATCAAGTGCTTGTCATGTACACAAAACGTTTGAAATGAAAGAAAAAGAATTTAAAGTTTACATTTATCATCTTCAGTACTTATCTTTTCTTAGAAGTTTTCCCTTTCATTGTTGTGCTTTGACTTGAAAAGGGGGATAGTACGCGCATCCTCACCAGTTGGGACCATTTTCGATCCAAAGGGAGGAGATACTGAAGAAAGAAAAAAGAGAGAGTGGATCATAGAAAAAGGATGGCACTTGGAGGATGCCATGACAAAGTAGTCGGCAGTTAGACCTTTGAAAAGAACAGAAGCCATAATTTCAAATTTCCTAAACAACAAAACAATTCCTTTTAACAGCCCACTCAAGCAGCAAGTGATTTTCATTCAAACACCTTAACCAGGAACCACCCCCATACTAGAGCAAGCACGAGTAACGGAATGTTTTAACTAACATGCACCTATCTCAAAGGATGACACTAAAGTTCTGAGTGAATTTCATAGACTAAGCAATCTTGTTTGAAAGGAATAGAGGCCATCTATTCTTCCACAATACAATTAAAAGAATCCCCTTTGAAAAACCCATTTTGAGCCAAATTACATTCCTTCGACGAACCCGACTTGGTGATCATTGCCCACAATGGGTGAAAGCAAGATTGGAAAGAAAAAGAGTAAAGGAAGAAACTTGAGGCAAAAGAAAGTTTCCCCTCACATTCAAAGAAAATGAGACACAATGTGATACTAAAAAAAAAAAATGATGAGACACCCCAACAAATCAACAGACTATGCAAATAGCAGTGTTGGGGCAAAATAAAGAGAAACCATGAACTCTATATAGGTAAAAGTTCGTACAAAGACATAGCAAGTACCCGAAAGAGAAAACTGACAAGGAAGAAACCTAAAGGAGAAGAAGTATTAAAAGAGTGATCATCGGTCCGTGATAAACGTAGGAAAAGTGCAACAACTTAGGCTTTCAATACCCTTTCATTTCAAAAACCCCATCACCTAACCACACTACAACCCAATGCAAAGTCCTCTCAGATTAGGGAAGATTGTTTAGTCTAAACAATTTCTAAAGAAAATAACGACATCTAAAAAGAAAAGTGAATAAGATGGCAAAGGCTTATCCAAGGAGGTTCTGGTTCATATCACCCCGACTGGAAAATAAAAGAATTATTTAAGCCTGTATGCCCTTTATTTCTTTCCCTTAGCCTAGCCTACATTACGGTCCAAAATAAAGCCTTCTCAAATTGAGGATGGAAACTGCCCGCCCTTTTGCTGAAGTCTACTCGGTTGTTGCCTGGAGAGTTCACTAGTCCAAAAGTGAGATCCTCGAGAGGAAACTGAGTGAGTTATAGGTTTTTCCCTTTTTAGATAAGAGAGAAGAGGGTTAGGTCTAAAAATGGAAACCCTGAGAATGGGGCAACTACTATCCTGACATGACAAGAACATGGTATGACAAAGGAGGGGATCATTGAGAAAAGAACAACAGTCCAAAGTGACCAGCTCATGGTGGACACTCGGTTAAAACCAAAAGTTTGGAGCCTGCCTCAAGGCCTGTTTTCGTAAAACTTGTATATTTGTGTGTTTTGCCTAAATCCATATATGCAACAACGCACCCACATTTTTCATATCTGTTTAAAGCTCGTACACACCCACCATTTTTTATGTGTGTCATGATTCCTGCATTCTTGTGTTTATATTCCTGCTCTTTATGTGTCCACATGCATACATTCAAGACAAGACTAAAAAGAAGGAGAAACCAATCATTATCTCATGTAAAGAAAAATAATATATATAAAGTCATCTTATAAACATCGTCTACAAGGGCCAACACATGGCCTCGAAAATATAAACAATGCTGTTAGTCTAACAAAACTACAACCATGTCAACAAGAGAAAAGAGGCGCCTGAGGGAGCAGGGTCGTCATCTAAGTCAAAATCACCAGTATCCGACACATATGGAGAAGGCTAGCTGGAAGAAGCTCTGGCATCATAAGGGCCCTGACCAAGAAACATAATAGGAAAGAAAACCTAGCATCAGAATACAGAAGATGCATAAGGAACATGAAAAATGAATCGTAAATAGCATACCTAGCGGGCCTCCATCAAAGATATACGGGCAGTCAAAGCCTCCACCTCAACATGGTATTGGTCTCACGCCTGACAAGCTGCTAAATACTCCTTCTCAAAAACAAAGCCCTGGGCTCGACGCCATAACTCGACCACCTCATGACCGGCCACCTACCCTCCAACTACTAGATCCAGCTGGGCAAAAGTGCCAATAGACCTTGCCTTGAAATGAGCATTGTAGTCCACATTGGGTGGAAGGAGGAAGTGGTTGCTGGGCACCTTAACTACATAAGGAATCTCCACCCCAGCTCGATAAAATCCGAACATATACTGGGGAGGATCCATAGTAGCATAGAAGTCAGTGTGTAGTTGCCGCCGGTGACGCTCTCCTAAGTACATCTCCCATGAAAAAGGACCTTGGAAAGTGACCCGTGACCTAGACAAAAGGATGAGATCCCTCATACCAGCATACTAAGGAGATTGGTGGTAAGGCGCCCAAGACACATCATGAGGTCTCAGCAGCTCTAGGTTAGCCTGGAGGGAGACAAAGTCTGTAAGCAGGGACCGTTGAACCACCTGATGTCTAGCCCACCTCGTGGCCCGTGGGAATGCATCTGCGGCTAGTACCTCTGCTTGGTGAACATGCAAATTCTCATAACTCCACCATATAAAAAACGGCCAAAAAACAGTCAAGCTCCTCATGCCCTAGATGTCCTTACTCTTATCCCCCATAGGAAACTAGCAAAAATAAAGGCGCCCCAATCCACAAAGTCCAATGTATCCAAGTCTGCCACCAGGCTTACCAATGGTAAAGGAATTGTCGACTTATTATTGTTGCAAAAGCAACTAAAGACGACATATAGTACCCGCCGGGGCCTTATGATGGCCTAATCAGCCGGGGAAGGCTCAAGTGCGAAAGTTGTCTTTGCTGGACATAGAAGTGAAGCCAAAAAACTCGAGCTCGTAATCCTTGGTAAATCCAAAAGAAGTCAAACCTCGTCAACGGTCACAACCTGCAGGGAAATCAATACACCCTTAAAAGACAGGCTAGTAATCATAGCCCAATAGATAGGAGTAGGCCCCAACTCAAAGCCTACCAAGCGTACAGTCCTAGTCTCCCCAAACCACCGCTTTAGTAGCCCGACTGCTATCTGGTGGTCAAGTTGTCTGTCTACAGTATCATAAATGCACCGAAGCCTATCCAGTGAAGGAAGTCCTGATAGGATGGGGCCGATGCCTGCATGGCTCTCAAGGTAGAGATACTGGCCCCTCTAAATGAGCTGTGAGTAGATGATGGCATCTGGCTATAACGTGAATACAAGCTTGGGTGGTAAGCCAAGGCTCGCAACGGTGGCATGTCAGGGATCGCTAATTGGTCATCGGTGAAGGAAGTATCCCTCTGCCTGTCGCGAACGGATGCCATGCCATATCCTGTCCATGGATCAACGGCTGAATCGACGTTCCCCTTAACCTTCTCGTCCAGAGCAACCAAGGGTTGTCCCATCGCAAAGCCATCACAAAACTACCACTCGAGGCCGTCCTGCTTATAGATCACTAGGGCCGACTACTACTACCTCGGGCAAAACCACTCCTACTACCATTGCCCTCCCCGAGCTCGACCCGTGGCACCTCCTATTAGAACCATCATCACCCGCCTTCGACATCCTGAAAAGCAACAACAACAAAAATGTAGAAAGTTGATCAGCCACAAGATGTGCATGAAAGCAAAAAAAAAAAATGTATATGCAGCACAAAATAAAAGAAAAAAGGGGAAAAGAACAAAAGAAAAGGAAAAAAAAAAGAGAAAAAAAAAGAAAAAAAAAGCAAACAAAAAAGAAGAGAGAAAAAAAAGAGAGGAAAAAAAGAAAAAAGCTAAGGCCTTATCCATTCCCCCAGTTTTATTTCAAAATTTCAAGTCGATTTCCCAAGCTTTCTCCTTCAGAAGCCCTATTTCAAAATGTTTTCCAATGGTTTCCGAGCTTTTTCCTAAAAAAGTTCTAGTTCAAAATTTCAAATTGCTCTCTCAGGCTTTCTCCTTCAAAAGCCCCGTTTCAAGATTTTCTATGATTTTTCAAGTTTTTTTTTCTCAAAAAGTTCTATTTCAAAATTTCAAATTGGTTTCTTGGGCTTTCTCCTTCAAAAGCCTTGTTTCAAAATTTTCTATGATTTTCTGAGCTTTTTCTTCAAAAAGTTCTATTTCGAAATTCCAAATCAATGTCTCGGGCTTTGTCCTTCAAAAGCCCTGTTTCAAGATTTTCTATGGTTTTTTGAGCTTTATCCTCAAGAAGTTTTATTTTAAAATTTTAATTTGTTTTTTGGGCTTTCTCTTTCAAAAGCCCTGTTTCAAGATTTTCTAAGATTTTCCAAACTTTTTCCTCAAAAAGTTCTATTTCAAAATTTCAAATCAATTTCTTGGGCTTTCTCCTTCAAAAGCCATGTTTCAAGATTTTCTACGATTTTTTGAGTTTTTTCCTCAAAAAGTTCTAGTTCAAAATTTCAAAGTTTCAAAATATCATATTAGTTTCTTGAGCTTCCTCCTTCAAAAGCCTCATTTCAAGATTTCCTACGATTTTCGAGCTTTTTCCTTAAAAAGTTCTATTTCTCAATTTCAAAACGGTTTCCCAGGCTTTCTCTTCCAAAAGCCCGTTTCAAAGTGTTTTCTATGGTTTTCTGGGCTTTTCCCTCAAACAGTTCCATTTCACAATTTGAAACCGATTTCCTAGGCTTTCTCCTTCAAAAAGCATATTTCACAATATTTTCCAATGGTTTTCTAGGATTTTTCCTTAAAAAATGCTTTATTTCAAATTTCAAATTGGTTTGTCGGGCTTTCTCCTTCAATAGCCCTATTTCAAAAAGCTTTTCAAAATTCTGGTTTCTCGGGCTTTCCCCTTCAAAAGCCCTGTTTCAAGGTTCTCTAACAGTTTTTACTGAGTTTTTTCCTCAAAAAGTTTTATTTCAAAATTTCGAAATGGTTTCTTAGGCTTTCTCCTTCAAAAGCCCCGTTTCAAAGTGTTTTCTATGGTTTTCTGGGCTTTTCCCTCAAAAAGTTATATTTCTCGATTTCAAACCGGTTTCTTGGGCTTTCTCCTTCAAAAGCCCCGTTTCAAAGTGTTTTCTATGGTTTTCTGGGCTTTTCCCTCAAAAAGTTATATTTCTCGATTTCAAACCGGTTTCTTGGGCTTTCTCCTTCAAAAGCCTAGTTCTCAAAAGTAGCTGTCTTTTTCTAAAAAGTTTTAGAGTTGAACGTTAAATTTTTAAAGGGTCAATACTTTTTGAAAAATTTTGGCAGAGTTCTGCCTTAAAAAGGCACTATCTCAAAATTCAACAAATCACAAACACTTATCATTGAAGCTCCCCAAGCCTTCAACCACGACAACCGACACCATCCTATCCTCTGAAGCACATGACACATGATTAAACACAATTTCCAAGGCCATTTCTTCATTTTTCAAACCTTCCCAATTTCATTTTATTTCTAAAAATTCTCAAAAATTCTCAAAACACCCAAAAAGATCCCCATGATTTTCTAAAAATGTCCTACAATTTTTCTACATTTGACAGGGTACACTCTCTAATTTTTCTTAATTTTTTTTATTTTTCTTAATTTTCAAAAATTCAAAAATTCAAGATTTTTCAAAAAATTACGAAACTTCATACGGTTGTTCTATACATTTTTCTAAGACTCCCGGTACAAAAATCAAGCACAAACAAGCAAAGCCCAAGCCTATAGAGTCGATTTTCTCAACCCCGCAGGAAACCCTTTTACATAAACAAGCAAAATCATACAAACACACTCCAATCACCATCAAATCACAAAAAAAAATCCACCCATTACGTTCTAAACATCCTAAAGCATAGGTTTACAGTAATCATACGCAAAAAACGAACACATATGCATCAAAATTGACAAAATTTCAAAAAACTAACCTTTAAGTTCTTTGATGAGAAACTAGCTTTCCGGCTAGAATCTGGCGATAATGTCGACTTTCGGCAAGCACTCGACGTCTCCTGACACTTTCCCAATGATTCTCAGTTAAAATCCCTTGAAAAACCCTCGGAGAAATTCTCAAGTCTCTTTTAAAACTCAAAACCCCCAATGAAAAACGCGAACCTGCTCTGTTTTAAAACCCACGACATGGTGCAGGTAGTAGATGCGCCAGAAGGAAAATCCAACTGGCACATGAGCTACATGCACCAAGGTTCTTTTCAAACAGGCGCATTTGCAATATGTGCCTGGCCCTTTAGCTTCTTGCCAAAACCAACTTTCAATTCTCCAAATGTCAAAAATCATTTTTGAGGCTTTCAAAAGTTGAAAATCAAGTTTTCAAAAACATGTTTTTAGAAACCATGTGTTCTAGGCCAAATTTCATCAAACCGGCATTTTCAAAGCCCGGACCTTAAGCAAAATTTCCAAAGAACCAAGATTTTTCCAAGTTCAAAGTTTTCGAAAAAGCGACTCACAAGTAGTCTAAAACTCTCCAAACCTGCCAAGTTGTCGTCCTTCTGATCGACTCACGAAGTCCCCCTGGAGCATCTCATAGAAGTTTCGCCAAGATTATCTTTTCTCCCGATTCCTTAGTTAAAACGTACCATCAAACGACTTGAGAAATACGTAAATTGGGGAATTCCTTAAAGCTCGATTGGATAGATCGCTTCTTGAAGCCCTTTATTGTTAAACTAGGTGGCAACCCAAGAGGGGGGGTGAATTAGGTTTATAATTAAAAAATTAAAATTTAAAATAATCCAATACACTTAATTTTCAAGAGGTGAGATGCAATAGAAAAGATATGAAATATTAATGTAGTCAAGTAATAAATAAGACAAGCTAAGATATGATCAATGTGAGATTAGTACAAATAATTCAAATGTGTGTGTGTGTATCTCAAGTATATCAAGACTATATATAAGAAAGATATTAAGCAAGATTTAAAGAGAGAAAAGAAAAGAGATCAAACACAATGATTTAAAGTGGTTCGGTTGGCTTCTCTTATGCTAATCCTATGTCCACCTCCAAGGCTCCTTTCTTGGGCAAATCCACTATTCTTCAAATAGCTTCACACCACTAACTTGTCTAGTTACTAGCAAACCTTTACACCAAGTGTTTTGTTCCAAAAACACTCAAAAAATAACCCATTGTTTTGCAAAGCAAAACAAAGCACCAAGAGGATCTTTTTCTCCAAGTGTTCCTCTAAATCACTTAAGAAATAAATTACAAGGGTTTAGTAACCCTTTTACAAATGATATAAGGTAGTTGAATCTCATAACAATAGATATAAAACTCTCAAGATTTGAATGAAACAATAAAGCTTAAAGATGAAATGGAATGATGAAGAAGTAAGACTCAAAACTTGAAGATCTTGATGAATATCACTTTCTATGCTCAATCTTTGTAATCTCTTATGTGTCCTTGCTTCTCTTGTGTATTTCTATTTATAGAGGAAGAGTAGTGGATTATTTGTAGCTTAAAATCAACTTCTAGTCGTTGGAAAGGTTTGAACACATTTCTTCCTGTTAGAACAAAGTTGTTGCCAGGTTTCAAATATGATTGCTTCTGTTCCTCCTCGATTTTCTCCTTGATGGCATTCGAACTTAAAAATTTCTATAAAAGACAAGTTGTATAATGAAAGTCAACTTTTTAAAACCTTAAGAACCATGTCGATCCAACTGTCAGATCAAAAGTTATCATCAAAATACTCAAGCTGTCTCCCAGTTAACATATTTGAATTTCTGTAGACTTATTTTTACTTTCACCTCAATTTTCTCCCATATAACATTTGAATTTGAAACTGTCTATAAAACAAAAGTTGTAGTGATAGAAGTCAGCTTTTCAGACTTACAAGAATCATGTCGATCCAATGGTCAGATTAAAAGTTATCATCAAAACACTCAAGCTGTCTCACAGTTGGCATATTTGAATTTCTGCAGAGTTGTCTTCATTTCCACCTTGATTTTCTCTCTTATAACGTTTGAATTTGAAAATGGATATAAATTAAAAGTTGTAGCTCTGTAAATTATCTTTTCAAATCAATGAGAATCATAAATATCCAACGGTTAAATCATAAGTAATGATAAAATTACTCGAGCTATCTTTCAGTTGTCATATTTTGAACTTCTGCTCCAATGTGTTACTTTCCAGCTTAGTTTTGTCCCATAAGACATTCAATTCACGAAATTATCATAAAATACCGTTTATAGGAATTTGAGTCTTATTTCCAATGCCATAAAAATCATATCAATCCAACGGTTGGATCAAAAGTTATATACATAATACTGAAATTATCTCTAATGAGCTTTCTTACCATTATCTTTGACTTAATCTTCTTCTTCATGCTATGCATTTCTTTTAAGTCCAAGACTAACAATAACTTCAAGAAATGTTAGATAATTAACATTTAAAATATAAATAAAAAATTAAGTGATTTATCATTGAAATGCACAATATATTTAAACGTTTAATATAAAAATTATTTAAAAATCTTAACTCATACATTAAACATACTTTATTACAAAATCTTAAGATTAACTAAATTTTAATCATTAAAAAATTTATATTTGTTATCATCAAAATCAATTAATGAAAACTTGAGGCTAACATTTATTGCATGGCTTGAAAACTGCCACTTTCAGTAATCCCTAGAGTGTCTCACAGATGTTCTGCCAAGATTGACTTTTTCTCCAATTTCCTAATTATAACGTACCATCAAATAAGTTGAGAAATGCATAAAATAGAGAATTCTTGAAAGTATTTCCAGAACACTTTCTATCGGTACGGTCCGATTGGACATATTGCTTCCCGAAAGCCTCGATCATGTGGTACATAAACGACTACTTTTGAACTCCTGCGAAGCGTATCACAAACGCTCTGCAAAAATGTGTTTTTGTGCACACTTCTTGAGACGATGTATCACACTTCCGAACGCCTTTCAAGCTTTTCGAAAACTCAAAAGTTCATAAGAAACACTAGAACAACACTGTGAATGCAACTGATTTTCCTGACACCTTCTCGGTTGGCACAATTATTGAGGCAAAGTTTAAACAAACACTCCCAGCGATGGAGCGTATGCTACATGCGCTCAGATTTTGATCAGATCGATCAAACTTCACTTAGCCCTTAAAATTTAGCTAGTGCAATGAGTGCCATGTGGCATTCTACCAATGGAATAATACTAGCGTTGCCACGTGGCATTCTGCCAAATTATCTTTAAATACAGGCATTTTCCTCTGCATATTCCATAATCGAAAATTGTAACGAAACTCAGCACAAAAAGCTCCAAGAATCCGAAACCCTCCATATATCTCTCCCTTCAAATACTTAGGTTGTATTCCACCTTACTCTAGCCCACACACCTCACATACAAGGCCCTCCATGCCATAGAAGACCTTATTCCAACCCGTTCTAAAGCCATCTAAGTACGAGTCAAAGCATCTATGGAAGTTTAAGAGTGTTTGAAGGAAAAATGTGGTATTCCCTTTTACATTTTTGTCATCCCCCGCTCCTCTCTTCTCCCTCTTAGCCTACTTAAGCTATTTTCTATTTTAAACCCCATCTTCTACCCCCCATTCTTGCATGTTTGAGACAAGAGATCTCTTAGTTCATGCATAGAAGAAAGCTTGTGAGAACCACTGTGTAAGGGGATCTTTCACTAGCCCACTCTAAGATGGTATGGCCTTAGAGTACCTTGATTATGTGGTGTAGCCTCTAATCTTGTATGATTTCATGACCCCCTTTGCATATAACCGTCTTGTGCATGTTTTGTGTGCTTAGCTTTATTTTCATGTTTACAACTATGTTTTCCAAAATTAGTATTATCCCCATGTTCATGTCATTTTTAAGCTCCTTATTCAAATGTTCTCTTAAAAGTGGTTCTAAGAGTTGGTCCTTTAAAGTTTAGGATGAGACCCTAAGTAATCATGCCTTAGAAAAGCTCCCCACTAACCCCTAACTCACATTTTTGCATCCTTGCATTTCAACTTGTATAAAAATGGTTTTCAAATTTATTTATTTCTAATGTTTCTATTTTCTCAAGCTTAGTGGTTGGAGTGGTCTCATGGAACCATCTCTTGAGTGATCTCTTTTATTATTAGCCATGAGAATCCTAACTTGTTGGAATGGTTCCTTTCTCTTTTTATTCTTGCATGAAAATGATTTTCAAACTCTTTGATTTCTAAGATTTCTATTATCTCAAGTTTAGTGGTTGGAATGGCCTAATGAAACTCTCTCTTGAGTGGTCTCCCTCTACATTGGCCTTAGGAACTCGAACTTGTTAGAATGGTTCGCTCTTTTAAAAATGGTTTTCAAAACCTTCTTCTTAAATATGGTTTTCAAAAGTTCATTCTCTACATCTTTGCATAAAAAATGGTTTTCCAAAAGTTGTCATTATTGTGGTAATTTTCTAAGTTCCTACTCTTTTCAAGATAAAAGGTTATAATGGTCCTAAGAAAACCTTCTTCAGAATGGTTTTCAAACATCAACCATATAAACCATACAGTTGACTAGAGTCAATTTTCATGGAAATGATCTTCAAAAGGGTTGTTTACAAAAAATCCTTCGCATAACATGATTTATTTTTCAAAACCCTTTTCAAAAATGCATAAAACCATCCCTTCAAAACCACTAGGTTCAAACCTTAGTCCAAAATCATCTCTCAACCCCAAGTTAACTTGATCCTAGGACAACCAAACCCTAGATTAACCTAACCTTAGTTAGTTAACCCTAGGTTATGCAAACCCTAGGTTAACCTAACATTCGTTAGTTAACCCTAGTCCATATTAACCTTAGGCTAACGTAACCCAAGTTAGTTAACCATAAGTCACCCTAACCCTAGTTAGCCAACCCTAGGTTAACCTAACTCGAGTTAGTTAACCTTAGGTCAACCTAACCTAGGTTAGTAAGTTTCAAGGTTCCAATTCAAAGACCCCTTTTCAAATAATCTTTCAACTCAAAAACCATTTTCATAACATATTTTCAAAACTTCCCACTCTCTAAAGATTTTAAAAATTAACTCTAAAAACTTTTCGAATATCCCCACACTCTATGCCTCCAAGAAGTTTCTTAAATTTGTCTCAAATAAAATAGCTAGACACTTAACATTTTTTCAAAGACTATTTCCAAGAACTCACAAACCTAAAATGTCCCCAACCCTTTATGGTTAAGGGATTCTAAGGAAAGTGACACATTAAGTACAATCTTCAAGGCTGCCTATACTAGGGTTCCAAATCCCTAAATGTTTTCAAAAGCTCTTTTTTCAAAAAATGATTTTCAAATCTTACAATCTTGAAACAACCCTAACCCTTCCATGGTTAGGATTGTTCAAATATAAATAGGATATTCAAAAAGGGTTCTATAACTCTTAAGTTTTAAAAACCAAAGAGAAGTCTGTAGACCCTTTTTCGAAACAATGTTTTCAAAAATCATAACCCTAATGGAGTTTAGTTTTTCAATGACTAGCCACTCAAAGGTGATAAAATATTCAACACGCCTTTCCTAAGATACATGAAAGCTATCTTCAAAAATCATTTCAAGACAAGTCCATAAGAGCTCTTGTGAGTCCAAATCTAATTCTCAAGTCCATAATCAAGTTTTCAAAACTTTCAAAGCTCTTTTAAGATATGTTCAAAAGCATTTCAAAATACTCCAAAGTCCCATTTTAGGAACACTTTGAAAAACCTTTAAGATTTATTCCAAAAACACTCCAATATCCGATTTTAAAACTCTCCAAATTCTCTTTTTCTAAAGATCTCAAAGTGTATTCTAACTTTTCTAAAGACCTCAAAGCGTCTTCAAACATTCTAAATCCCCCAGTATGCCACTTCTCTATCGGGCTCTTACCAAACTACAAATGACCTGATTCTTGCCAAATGAGATACATAAGCAACCTATAATGGTGCGGTCATAACTCTTATTTCTACCCAAATTCCCTTTCCAAAACTTTCTATCCATCCAAGATTTCTATTTCGAATTCCATCAAACTTCCATGTTAATCAAACATTTTTCTCAAGACTTGCATCATGTATCATTCAACCAAAAAGTGATGACCAAACCCTGTTTTCAAAACTCTAAAGTGGATAATAGTAATTGGTTATTCAAGTGGGTGAGTTAAGGGTGATTAGACATATAGGTAGCAAAAAGGTGGGATAGGGTGATGATCTTAGGATATCTTTCCTACACGTAACCAACTCCCGGACCATAGATTTCTATTTTCAAAAGACCAAAATAGAGTTATTTTTAAAAAAGGCTCAAAAATTTTCAAAGGTTGCCAAACAATCTATTTTTTTAAAAACCCTCTCTTGAGGAGGTTTTCTAAAACATTTTTTTTCTAAAATCCTAAGTTTAATTTCCGGACTATATTTAGTTTTAGGTGACCTAACTCATCTTAATCAAGTTAGGTGGCGATTTCTGTTTTTCTAAAAAGCCCTTAATCAAACAAATTTTAAGTTCAAGCCTAGTCGTACTCATTCTTATAGGAGGATGAGTTCTAATGACAGAGTTTCGTGCTTTTATTCGAACCGAAAGGACTTGGTAAAAAATCGGGACACGACAGGAGCTACATATCAAAAAGTGAGAACAACAATCTACCACAAGAAACAAGAATGACACAAATCTTAATCATCAAAACTTATCTAGTTAATTAATGGACTTTTCTCATAGGAAGGGGAGTTTAAAAATAGAAAAGAAAATTATAAAAATTTACTAAGAAAAGGAAAATGGCAAGAAATAGAGCACAAATGCGAAGGGAATAATAGAACGTATTTATTTTATTGTTTCAAAAGTAACCATGATCAAGAGCGTCTTAAGCGTCTAACGATGGAGATTCAAAAACTCCCCAAATGTAGGCCTCTAGCTCTCCTGAAGAAAAGAGTCTCTCGAGTCTCGAGCTCTAAACTTGTCTCCCACCATTTTCTAATAATCATTTCTTTTCTCTTTCCTCTCCTTCCTTCTATTCCTCGCAAACCAATTCACAAACACAACCCTTTTCAAAAGAACCAATTCACTTAGATCCAATTGAATCTGCTTGAGTAGATCCATCTATCGATTATAGAGGGAGAGAGAAGGGGGGAAGAGGTTTGGGAATGAAGGAAATGGGGAGCTTGAATTACAAGATGTTTGGATGCATCAACAAGAAGTTTAGGATCAATGAGGCAGAGCCACCGCCAGACGTGAAGGAGGCCTTCGCGAAGTATGTGCCCGGGGAGGGGGTCGTCGCACATGTCGGGCTATCAGTTCTTCTAGTTTCTGGTTGAGTTTCAAGGGGAGGTAGGGTGTACCATCTCCGACGGGGAGCAAATCATCCACCAGGTTATCCATCATCGGCACCACCTAACCAAGCACACTCGCCACGGTTTCACCCTTAACGATTTCTTTCACTACCTCTTCTTCAACGATCTCAATGGCCCTATCAAATCGCAGGTCCCTCTCTTTCTCTCTCTCTCTCTCTCTCTCTCTCTCTCTCATTTTCGTATGTACATATCTATATCCATGTATCTATATACCCACGTAACCAAATTAGCCCAGTTGTCTAACTAACTGGGTTAGCCCAGTTAAGGCTCTTGGTCTCCCTGGTCAAGGCTCTTGGTCTCCCTGGTCATAAGCTACATATACAGGCATATAGATATACGAGTTTGGGAAAACTATAAAGGAAAAGTTGGTTGAAGCTTCAAGTACTTTTACTTGTTGGGGGCTTGACAAAGCAAAAAGCATAGACTCAATTGTGCAGTTATTTGACTTTATCAAGGCTGCAGTTTAATTTTTTTCGTAATTCAAGATGAGGTATAAGGTTTTCAATTTACTTGTTCGGTGAAGTCCTAGTTATTTTAGCAACCAAACACAATGTATTTGTTAGGGTTAATTACATCAACACCCTCTAATCTATCACCGGTTTTCACTTTACACCCCTCATCTTCAAACCACAATAAGTAGACCCACTATTTTTATCATGAATGGCCATATTACCCATCTATTTAAGTTCTGTTATGCCAAATGGATGAAAAAAATCATGTGTGTTGCACATGATCAAAAGTCTGTATTTTATCTCTAAAATACCCATCTTTTATAGAGACATTACACAAAAGACATTATTGTACCTGTTATGAAGCTAGTCAAACACGAAAGTCCTTGTAATGTTTGTGTAATGTTTCATGTTTTAATTTGCTTTTTATTATTCTACTTACCAGGAAGTAGTGAGATGGAAAATGGTTTGTGTATACAATTGTCATGAAATTCCCTGTCATTGAATGTTTGTGCAGGTAGAGTAAGCAATATTACACCAAATTATGAAGTTAAAAAAAATGTCAAATAACATCAATAACATTCATGCTAATTGTCATATAATTGACAAAAGAAGTAAAACAACATTGTTCATTCCAACCCAAAACCCATAATAGTTAAACAACCAAAATATCATAGCAACCAACCAATAAAAAAAAAAATTTGTTCAATTCTAATGTAGATTGCATCATCCATCTATCTTAATGAAATCAAAATGTTGTATAATTAGATGAAGCCTTGGGTGCTCTAAATATACAACAAAATACACTATACACAAACCATAAATATCCAATAAACAAAAACCATTAAATTAGAAAACACACAGCATCATACAGTAAATCATACATACAAAAAAATGCTCAAATGCAACCAATGCAAAAAAAAAAAAAAAAAAAGAAAGAAAGAAAGAAAGAAAGAAAGAAAACTAAATAAGGTTACGAATCATACCAATGCTCTTTTACGCTTTGATTTGGCTATTATAAAAATGTATGGTTGTTGAATCACGTGTTAGGGTTTAACAGAGAGTTTTTCGAAGAGAGGTCTCTTGAGGTATCCTATAAAAAGTATGAGAGAGAAAAATTAAGAGGTGAGATGACAAAGAAGGTAACTTCTCTGACTTCAATTGGGAACATTTTTCTCCTGCTTTTTTAAGGGTAGTTTGGTCATTTCACATTTCTTTGATCACACTCTAAAATATTTTCATTTGGTGTCTTATAATTTGAGGTCAATAACGTCATTTTGGTAATTCTGTTAGAGCCGTTATTTTGGACAACATCTCTAATACTTGAGGGGGTGTACTTGTGTTTTGAAGATGAATGAGGTAAAGTGAAAACCGGTGATAGCTTAGGGGGTGTTAATGTAATTTACCCTATTTGTTATTAGTTTCTATGTGGATATAAAAACAGGAGAAAACTTGTTAAGATTGTTTGATACGTGCAACAAATTATACAAAGTGCAATGGGGTTAATAAGCTTGGTGGTGTAATGCCCGACTAAAACTATGGCCTTGAAGAGAGGAAGATTAGCAGATCAGATTCACATAGCTGGCTTAAAAAGAGAGGTGGCGGAACAAGACTTTGTTTAGTTGAAACTCTGACTTGGGCATAAATTCAGCAATTAAAGCATATATTAATTACATTTGTCACAGACTCAAAGCCCTTTTATTTCTTTCCACCAAATAAAAAATGCATAGCTTTTGGTTTTTGTAAGCAAAGAAATATAAACTTGAAATGCTGACCAAATAGTACATCATGCAGGGTTAATTGCAAAGCAGTATACTCTGCTGTCCCTTCTTTAAATGATCTGAACAATTAAATGCTTGCATTAACAGAGTTTCCACTTATGGAACTCTATGGATGAGAAAAACATTGTATGGCCAAAGTATCTTGTTTTTCTTTTAGTTGTTTTTTTCGTTCATGTTTTCATTACAACAGTTGGTAATGGACAAAGCACATTCTGATTGATAAGAATGTGAAACATTTGCTCGGGTAACATTGTAGTGTTTCTGCACCTTTGGAATTGGCATGGATCAATGGCCTACTAGTTTACAATGTCTTTTTATTCTAAAACTGGAAAGGTTACTGTTTTGATGATGGAAGGTTAAAAAAAAAAATAAAAAAGGAAAGGACAAAAGATTAATGCCTGCTCTTATAATAAACGACAAGGGATTGATAAAAACTAGTTCGTTATGAGGATTATCACTACCATTATTCCCTTTTAATGAAGCTAATTTTGCAGTCATATCATGTAGATTCTGGCTGATTCAGTTATCAGGTTAATTTGGATTTGAGCTTGTAGCTCTTCAGCCATGGTCTCTCCATATCTTTATTGAGATGACACTTCATAAAAGGAATCAGCAACTGCTTTTCCATTCAATTTTTATATGCTGTTGAATACTCACAAGCATGCTTTCTTTCCTGTCCTTCTCTCCCCCATTTCATTTGACAAATAACTCAGCTATCAAACTATTTTTCTACATATGCCCTAAGAAGCACTAATACTTTTAAGAAGATGTTGTGTCCTTATCGGACACTGCACTTGTCAAACACTTCCTAACACATATCGGACAAATGTCCAAATGTGTCATATTATTTTTTTTTGAACTTTTTTAAAACCAGACATACTTCAAACATTTGGGAGACACACATGTCTATCATTTGGACACTCTTATACATAACTTGAAAATACATGAAACACATTGCAAGTTTAAAGAAAATAACTTGGGAACTAATCTAATATAAAAGTAATGGGAGAACCAATTTAAAATAAAAGTAATATGTTTTATACATAATTGGACATTTAAGCTATGGAATACAAGTTTTTAATTATAATCAGTGGTATCTTGTAATTTTTTTTTTGAGTAAAATATTCAAATTCAATATATACAAATATATCTAATATATAAAAATATTTTTTATTGTGTTCTTGCCATGTCAGGTCTTGTTTTTTTTAAATTTACCATGTCAGCATATTCGTGTCTTGTCGTACATTGGAGTCATTGTCTACCTTCTATGTTATTATTGTTCATCTCTCTCTCTCTCTCTCTCTCTCTCTCTCTCTCTCTCTCTATTTTAGTTTTATGTTTGCATTTTGGATAGAATTCCTTGAACAATTCTAGCATAAACAAGTTTAAATTTGCCGTTGACAAGTCATGTTATTTCAGATACACCATGATATGACTGCTCCATTGCAACATTACTTCATATGTACAGGTCACAATTCCTACCTAACTGGGAACCAGCTGAGCAGTGATTGTAGTGACTTACCAATCACAAGGGCTCTGCAAAGAGGTGTGAGGGTAATAGAACTAGATTTATGGCCAAATTCCGCAAACGATGATGTTCATGTTCTTCATGGATCCTCCTTTTTTGAATTGATCACCTATACATGTTTACATGTGTCATGGTTGTGTTGCAACTTGCAAAGACTTTGTTTGTGTACTTTCGGTCCTTGGTCACGGGTAGGAAAATCATGAGAAAAATAAGCATCATCCTTAATGGAAATCTTATCTTTAGCTAGCTGTCTTTTAAATCATATCTGGGAAGGAGAGCTTTTCAAATGTCGGTTTCTTGTTGTCAACAACTAGTGATGTGTACAGTTATGGCATCCTCTTGTTGGAGATGTTCACAGGGAAGAGGCCCATCGACAAGAAGTTTAGTAACGATCTAAATCTCCATAACTTTGTTAAGATGGCTTCGCCTGAACAAGTAGAAATCCGAAACTGTTTCAACAAAGAGAGGAGGGGGAGGGGGAGGGGGAGGGGAGCTCAAGCATCAACATAATTGGGAATCAACCCCAGCTGACAATCACAAAATTGAGGAGTGCTTGATTTCGTTATTTAGAGTTGGAATTGGTTGTTCAAGAGGAATTGCCAAAAGACATAATGGACATTAAAGATGTTTTAACTCAGTTGTATTGGATCAATAAGAAGCGCACAGAGGTAGAGGAGCTACAACTACAATTCGACCATGATTTGAAATCCATTATGGGGTACTTCCATTTCATGAATTCTGCATGTAATTAAGCTCAAATATGTGTATATATATATTGTTTTTTGCTACTTCATGTTATATAATAACGGTATTGAAACATTCAATAACGTTCCAAAAATTGATTCCCAAGCTATTGCAGCTTGTTACTTGTGCCTTTTTTCTTTTTTTGTTGCTTATTATATCACTTACAAATTAATGTCTGGATATCTTCTTCCTCTTCTCTCCGGTGCTTGAGCCCTGATTAGTCTTGAAGATATTGGTTCACTGAACAAAGTATGCTATGTTACATCTGATATTATTGTAAGTTTTATTCTCTTCCTTCTTTTATGTTTATACTTTAAGAAGGCTATTGCAAATGTTGTTATTGTTCTCATTCGACTATCATGAGCAATTTAACAAATATTTGGATTTCAAGCTTTTCTAAGCTGAATGATAAATTGTTATCTTTTTACTTTTATTGTTTGAAACTCCAACAAAATCAAATCAAAATTGTGCATAAGAAATTTTTGATCTCCAAAACATTTTTAGTTCCTCTTACTCTTAATCACTGTATGGACCGACCCATGGTCGAGTGGCGTTGCACTGCCACCGGAATTAAAAAATAATAATTTAACCCGACCCAATATTCATACTCAACTAAAAATGAATTTTACCCGAACCCAATACCCATGCCCATTTCAAAATGAATTTTACCCAACCCAACCCAAACCCATTTTATCGGTCTCTCGGACAAAGTCGATTTCTCCTGTCTCTCTATCGTGTTGTGAAGATCCAGGGTTCTGGCTGAGCCGCTGATGAGCGATGCCGCGATGGGACGATGGTCGATGGCTGATGGGCGATTGTCGAATAGCATTAGCTCTCATCTCCCTCTTTGATCTCAATAATCACTGCTCCATGCTCATCGGATCTCACTTGCCCCTGGCCCCCTTCTGACTCTCTGAGGGAAAATCAACCGCTGCTAGGGAAATGAAAATGGGTTTTGATTTTCCTCAGGTTTAATCTAGTGGGATGCCAATTTTTCTTGAAATTCTGTTGCATTTAATGGGTGGGTTGGTTTCTCGATTCTTGAGAAATGCTGTTGAATGTTGCCCTTGCTGATTGGAAGTTGGAAATGGATTTTTTTTTTTTTGATGAGTTGTTGGTCAGCCAAATTTCTGAATATTTGATTTATTTTTTCATGCAATAATGCAGATGAGCTTTGGTAGAAATTTAGGTTTTTTTTAATATGTATACCATTTAGTATTCAGTTAGTATAGATCATTCTTGGGAGTTTGTATTTCATTGTAACAATTGAGTGCATAATTCAGTTCATGATTTTGTCAAACTGAAATCGTAGCTTATGATCTTTGTTTTTGTTAATTACTGGAACAGGCTGAACAGTAGCTTCTGAGGTTGGAAACTTGCTGAACTGGAAGTCTAGGTTGGGTTTGACTCTCATGCTTAATCTTTCTCTTTGTGAATAAGAGAGAGGTGTGCAGAGTGTAGTCAATTGGATACTGCCGCAGCGCCGCTCAATCAGGTATTTTTTTCCCTCTTCTTCTTTAGCTTTCTCACTTTCTCCCGTTTATATATTGTTTCGATTCAGTGCCATTATTGGTTGCATTAGTGATCCATTTTTGCTTAATTTGTTGAATTAGCAAGGCATTTGCATAGGCGCATATTTTTGTGATACATTTTGACCTTAAAATTTGTTGAATTGGTGAAACATTTGCACATACGTACATTTGTGAGACATTTGCACAAGTGCACATTTGAGATAAGTGGATGAATAATTGCTTGGTAACATACATTCAAAGAAACATATTCAGCACTATACATAATGAAGTTATTTTGCAAAGGTTTCAGAATATGAAACAACGAAGGGAATTGTTCTAGCTTGTCATATTAATTTGAATGTTGTTTTTTGTAAGAAACATTTGTTATCTATATATAGAATTTTGAATATTATCGTATTCTTTTTATTTCTTGAAATTTGTCATCTTACCTATAAACAATTGTTTAAGAGTATTTTTTGCTTCCACTGGACAAAATTCCTGGGTCCACCATTGCGGAATGAGGTGGCTCAATATGACTTTTTAATTACAAAAATGTCATTGTAATATCATTATGGTAAGTTCTGTATAGACAATGGCATGATAGTGGACTTTTTATAGGACTCTTAGAATGTGTGACGACCCAATACATGAATGGTCAATAATGGTTCAATATAAATGGGCTGTAGACTAGAAATATATTATGTAACAGCCCATATAAATACGGTAACAAAACTATAATAGAAAAAAGAATTAATTCAGTGCAATGCCTAATTCCAAATATCTAATTTATTGGCAGGTATAGATTAAGACAAAAGAGGTCTCACATGAATTTAATTTCCCCTATCTAAAAAGGAAAAGAGAATTTAGTTTCCTCCCCCACGTATCCTAGATCAAACACGGATTCTTGAGGAATGGCAGTCAGCTAATTTCAGGATAGAAGCAAATAGTAGGAAGGATCAAAATTTTGTTTCAAGAGGTCGTTTCGGTTGGTTGGGAAACGAAAAAGTTTTGGAAACATTTCGGAAATGTTTGGGGATATTTTGCAAACATTTCAAAAGTGACAAATATTAAAATAGTAAAATATAATCTTTTTTATTTTTCTCAATGAAAACTGAACATGTATGAAAAGTTTTAAATTCGAATTGACACAACTTATTGTTTAGGTATATAGCATTGTGTTTTGGTGTATTTTTTTTATTTTCGGAGTGTTTTGATGAAAATAATATTGTTTCGTTATTTCACTTGTGTTTCGTTTCGGCCACTTAGGAAATAGAAACGTTTTGGCCATTTCAATGGAAACAAATGAAAATTTTGTTCCTTGAATAGCGGTAATACATATCCTTCCCCACGTATCCTAGATCAAAACACGGATTCTTGAGGAATGGTAGTCAGCTAATCCACTTGTGTTTCGTTTCGGCCTCGTAGGAAATAGAAATATTTTGGCCATTTCAATGGAAACAAATGAAAATTTTGTTCCTTGAATAGCAGTAATACATATCCTTTCCCACGTACTATATATATATATATATATTTTTTTTTTGAGGTGGGAGAAGGGCTTTGTCTAAGGCAGGGTGTCTTTATCTCATTCCTAGCGAGTAAATTCTCACGCAGGCTGGACAATTCACCAGTTTGGGTAAGCACAATCGTCCAGGCAGTCAGTTACCCTCGGAAGGACCAACACCATGTGTAGCGAGAAAATGTTTCACACAACTAAGGTAGTAGCACAAATATTGCACAAGTGGTACACTCCTATTTATGCTCTTTCTCAACTGAGAGTAGATATTCCAAGTGGGTTTTTACACGCTCCACTAAAGCCAAGAATTGAGTATTCTTTACGATGGAAAGGGTGGATCTTGTGACCTTCCAAAAGAAAGAGAATAGGTCTGGCCAACTGGATTAGCCCAATTTACTATGTTCTTCAATGTCCATGTGGAGTTAACTATGGTTCGTAGATCATATATAAGTTTCTATTCCCATGGAGAGCTTCATTTTAACATTGCGCTAAGTAGTGAAAATTGCAAAAAGGCTACTTGAAGACTCTTGATGTTTTGCTGCCATTTTTATATGCAATTCATTATGGTTTTGGTACCTCATTTTATGTAATACTATATCGAAACATTCAATAAAGTCTGTTGTGCACCCTTGTTTATTGTATCAATAACCAATGTCTGGAGATCTAACTATGTTTTCCTCTTCTCTCAGTTGCTTGAGTCCTAATTAGTCTTGAAGATATTGGTTTACTCAGACCTGTTTCTTCTGCCACATAGGATATTTTCCTACGTTTTATTTATTTATTTTCCGTCTTTCATGTTTTTAGTTTGTTATCTTTTATGTTATTATTGTTTTGAAACTTCAGCAAAATTATATCGGTTCATTTCGAAATTTCCAGTTTCTCCTACTTGTAATTAATCAATACAAGAGACTTTATATAATTAATGAAGGTCTCAAAATTTTTAAAACTTTACATGCTATAATAAAGATTTATATAATTTCTAAGCTATTGTTTTGGCAAAAGAGGCCCCGATCTATGTGAGAAAAAAGACTTATTAAAAAAAAAAAAGGCCCACAAGCAGCAACACTAGTAAAATTCAGGAAGAAATACCAACTTAACTAAATAACAAATCTGTAGATTGTACAAATGATTTTTTAAGGCGCTAAATTTGTTAAAACCTTACATACTTTAACTAAGGCTCTATTTAGATTCTACAATTTTTTTTTTTTATAAAAAAATATCTCTAATCCATATGAGAAAATGTCTTATAAAAAGAAAATCCAAAATTAACAACACTAGGTAACTATAGAAAGAAAAACACAAGTTCAAACAAAAAATTAAATTGTACAAAAAACTTTTTTTGAATGTTCCAAAATTATTAAAACTTTGTATGATGTTGAGACCTATAGAGGTTCTACATCTTCCTTCATAAAGAGGACGTGATCCAAATGGAGAAAAGAAAAAAGAAAAGAAAAGAAGTCATGCTACAAAAACAGAAGGCCTAAATCAACACACTGTTTAATTTTAGAAGAAAAAAACATGTTTAACCAAAAAATTTGATATAAATATTTTTAACAATAAATTAAAAATGTAAAAAGTCTTCCTCAAAAGTCGTTTTAAGTCTCAAATTGTTTCGAGCCAGCTTGTGTTTCAAGCAACACTGAAATTTTAGTATTCATGATGTAGTTTTGGTATTACTGGGTAAACACTTGAATGTGTTACACGATGCATTGCAATAAATTTATGATATTTCGCACATATTTTTGCAGTTAACTAATTTCTTTTTGGTTATGCGGTCAAGGTGTTCGAGTCAGCTTATTCGCATCTTAATTAATCTTCTCTCTGATTTAGTCGAAGATAGACCATCTATACTAGAACTAGGGATTTTCAATACTCTTGCTTAAGATGACGAAGAAGCTCTTGCACTCTCTTAGAAACCACAAAGCAATTGAACTACTACTAAAAAGAAACAAAAAATCTATTCTTTAAAAAGTATTTGTTTAATCTAAACTAAGCTATGAAAACGGTTTTGAATTGATAAAAGAAAATCTTAAGACCAATTGATCCAAACCAATTGCTTCACCCAGAATTTTAATGGAGGCTTTTGATAACTCAAATCATCGACTGCATCATGAGTTTTTTATTCGAAAGATTAGTGATAAAAACGTTTATTCTTTAACAATTAAATCTAGAATAAATCAGGTTTTGAATCATAGATGTATACCATCCACTTGTGCAATAAATATACCAAACTAGGGTTTGTGCATATATATTACCAAGCATAATCAATCATCTAAATTTTCATAAATATCTAGGGTGTAATCCCAAAGAATTAAGAAGAAGAAGAATATATAAACTTTGAAATCTCAGTTACCTCCATTGTTCATTCGAGATTTTCAATCAATCTTTACAATTGATCCCAAGATAGGATTTAGCTACTCATTACCATGATAGATATGCAAATATGTATTGAAAGTATATTGAAAGATTGAATTTTGATTACAGGAATTGAAAAACTAGTTGAAATACTATGTAAAACCTATGAAAAAACTCTCTAAAACTGCTCTCTAAAACCTAAAATTTGTAAAAGAAACAACAACCCTAAATTAGGAATCAATCTAAGGTTTTATAGGTTTCCAAAAAAATGTAGAATCCACGATGCGTTCGAATGCCCTTGATCATTGTTCGAATGGATGTTCGAACAAACTTCTGATGCACATCTGACGCTGAATCAGCTCTTTGAATCTTTCTGACGAGTATTGAACTTGATTTTGGCATGAACTCCATTTGACGTACTATTCAAACAATTCTCTGCACCGTTTGAACGCTTGCTTTGCCATTCGAATGGGCGTTCGAATGCCTGCTTATACCATTTGAACTGTCTGTAGCTTTTTCCTCCAAATTTCTCCTTTTTAAGCATGGATTCCTGTTTACATAAAACAAAAAAAGTTTGATACAAATCAAAATTAATATTACATAATTAATCCTACTCTAGGTCCAGGGCCGGCTCAGGGGTAAGCCCAACAAGTCCCTGGGTTTGGGCAACCCCCCCTAGGCTAGGGCAATCAAAAAAAAAAATTCTACAAGTTGGTATTAATCCGGTATTCACAACAAAAGAGTTATTTGTAGAAAGAAGCAATTTGATGAGGATATGGGAGATGATGCCATTGGAAGTCAATCACTGGAAGGTAATTTTAGAGTTACCTATTTGCTTCACATTATAGATCAAGCTCTTACATCACTTAAGGATCGCTTTGAGAAATTTGAACTTTATGAAACAACCTTTGAATTTTTGTTTAACGCAAATTCAAAAGTATTAGTGAAGAGCAATTGATGAAGTATTGTACTAAATTAGAAAGTTTCTTGGAATACAACATGAAGATATTTATGGGAATGAGTTATTCCAAGAACTTAGACATTTGAAAATAATATTGCTAAGGAAAGTGATAAAAGCGATTGACATCCTCGATTTTATAAGGTCTTATTGAAAAGAGGGTGGTTTTCAAATGGTATGGGTTGCTTATCGAATTTTGTTAATTATACCCGTTACAGTTGCTTCAGTGGAGAAAAGTTTTTCTAAGTTGAAGCGGATAAAAACTTACTTTCTGACTACTATGTCACAAGAGAAATTAAGTGCATTGACTATGATCTCAATTGAAAATGAGTTCTTTGATAAGTCAAAGTAAGATGACTTAATTGAAGAATTTGGTTTAAAAAATGCCAGGAAGAGTTGTTTTCTTTGAATCGGATCGTGCTAATCATAAAGCATACTAACCAATTAACCAGGGTTACATTTTAATTTTGATTTTTTTTATGTAATTCAAGCTAAATGCAGAATGTAACCTTAATTTTTGTTCTTTTTTATAACTTGTATGACTTTTTTTTGTAATAAATTAATAGTAAGAGGGCAATCATGTTTGGAGTCGGATTAGAGCAACCCAAATGTAGATTGCACTTTTAGAGTACAATCAGTGAGCCTGAGCATCATCGACATAACCGAGTATCAAAGCTATGCTAGCCGTCACAAAGTTCAGGAGTGCTTGATTCCTTTATTTAGAGTTGGAATTGGTTGTAAAGAGGAATTGCCAAGTGACCCAATGGACGTTAAAGATGTTTTAACTCACATGGGATCAAGAAGAAGCTTGGAACTGGCCAAAGCACACGGAGGCAGAGGAGCTACAACAACATTTCTTCCCCCATGTAGTCTGTAGCTATCTACTCTTGTAACTTGCAGGTATTTATACTTCCAGGTATCTGTTTCTTGAAACTTTGGCAAAATCTATTCTCTTGGTGGGTGCAATTTATTCACTTTCCAATCATTTTAATCTCTTTGAACAGACACAATGGTTGAAGTATTTTGGTTACAATTTGTAGATGGAAATTTATGTAAACGTAACTGTGAGTTATTTTTAGGACTTAACCATGGCTAGGGTTGAGAAATATGTCAGCAGACAGCTTCACGTGGCCTAAATCTCCTTATATTTTTCATGTATAACGTCTGACGAGGTCCAGGCCAATGATTTGACCAGGTCCAATGGTCACTTATGCCCATTAGCTACTTTCCAACGGAACGTGTAGCTCTTTTTCTGAATCCAAAGATACTCAACCGTATATCAGGACCTAATTAGCGACACAACAGGCATTATTTGGCTACGAAGTGCACCGCGTAGCAAAACTACAATGAGTACTCTGTTCACGTAGACCCTATGTAAGTTTTTGTTCCCATGGAGAGCATCATTAATTTAACATTGCAGTAAACACCAGAAAGGGCCAAAAGGCTATTCGAAGACTGCTGTTGATGTTCTGCTGCCTTTATATTATATATAAGAGGAATCCGTTATAGGGTACATGAGTACTTCCATTTCTTGAATTCTGCTTGCAATTAAGCTCTAAAAAAGGAAAAATCATTCTTTTGGTACCAAAACATTCAATAAGGTATAAAATAAAAAAAACATAAAAAAAAGAAGATGATTTCAGCTTGTTACCTCTCTCTCTCTCTCTCTCTCTCTCTCTCTCTCTCTCTCTCTCTCTCTCTCTCTCTCTCTCTCTCTCTCTCTCTCTCTCTCTCTCTCTCGTTTATTATATATCACTTACATATGTCTGGAGATCCAATTATGTTTCCTTTTCTCTTAGGTTCTGAAGTCCTGATTAGTCTTGAAGATATTGGTTCATTCAACAAGTATACTGTGCCGCATCTGACATTATCCTACTTTTTTTTTTCCTTTTATGTTAATAGGTTGTTCTGCCATGCAAATTTCTCGTTTAAATGTACTTTAAGAAGTCTACTGCAAATGTTGTTATTGTTCTTCTTTTTTTTCCTCTCCTTTCCTCCCTCTCGTTTGACTTTAATGAGCAATTTAGCAAATATTTGGACTTATAATATTTTCAATGAGCTGAATGTCAATCAGTTATTCATCTTTATATTTTTATCGTTTGCAATTTCAGCAAAATCATATCGATTCATTACAGGGGGAAATCTCAAATTGACGGCTATAAATAAGAAATTTCTGATCTCGACACCTTTTCAGTTTATCCTCCTCTTAATTAGTTAATATAGAAATCAATATCAGAAAAATTCCCTCATTGTGGTGGTTCAAGAAATGTGATCTTGTTCATTATTATGGAAAGCAGGTGTCCATGCTTTAGTTAATTTATCACGATGGAGATTAGTGTCGAGCAACACTGATCTTTAGCTGATCTTGCAAGTGCAAGCAGTTAATGGCGTTATTCAGGCGTATTATGATATATGAAGAAAAATTTTGTCAAGGGCTTGCATATATATATATATATATCTCCACCATTCTATGGGGAATCTAATCTTCACTTACCCCAAAGAGGTACAATTTAATTTGTGTAGGAAGGAGGATGGCAATGAATTACAAGTATCAAAGGGTACATGCTTTCAGGAGATGCCCTTAGCCTAGTTCTTGTTTAATTAATCCTTATGGTGAAAATTATTTTCTATATTTTTTTTTCCTTCTGATATCACTGAAATTAAATCATTGCAATATCTGGTGTGGCCAGTCATTGTTTATATAATGCATAAAGTTTATATTATTCAGGTGAACAGTTGACCCTTTACGAACTTAAAAGAGTAGTTGGTTAAAAGTTTGAACATATAGCAAAAAAAAAAAGTGATGCATGAACAATTAGCTTCTTTCCAAAGATCATACTTCAATTATTATTAATCATTCTATAAATTGACTGTAATTGCTCTTATGTGAAAAAATTATTCAGTGTTTAACTACAAGAAATTACAGATTTGGCAACCACCTTCAGCAATGGATACAAAATCTCGTCGCCAAATGGGAACTTTCCGCAGCGACATTTTTCTTTGTTGC
The DNA here is from genome assembly GCA_033060915.1 of Euryodendron excelsum. Taxonomy (NCBI): domain Eukaryota; kingdom Viridiplantae; phylum Streptophyta; class Magnoliopsida; order Ericales; family Pentaphylacaceae; genus Euryodendron; species Euryodendron excelsum. Next base: position 9,362,489 of record CM065390.1, on the reverse strand, counting down.
CAAATGTGTCATTTTCCGCATCAAGATCAGTTTGCGACACAGAAAGTTTACTTTCGGCAACGCAATTTTGTTTCTTGTTGCCAATTGTTGCCTTCCTATCAGATTTTTTGAACATGTCCGCGACAACATTCATTTCTCGTTGCCAAAAATAATATTTTCGGCAACGAGATCATGTTGCGGTTGCCAATAGTTGACACAAAATTTGGCGGCATGATGTTTAGCGCCATAGCTACAAGGAGGGAATGCTTTAGGCCTACGAAATATTTTAGTGGCAACGGGTAGAAATAGCTATCAAAATAAGAATGTTATTCTTCAATGTTCCCTCTTTCGAATTGTGTGCCTCTGTTTCCATCTCAATCTTTCTCCATTCTCTCTCTAGCTTTGTCTCCCTACCTTTGAACCTCAGATCTGCGCGCCCACACTTTGTTGCTTCGCCCATTATGAATCGGAAAATTTGTTGAAGAGGGGTTCACCGAAGAAGGGTTTTTCTCGATCCGCACACAAGTACCTTCTCTCTCTCTCTCTCTCTCTCTCTCTCTCTCTCTCTCTCTCTTACCCAATTTCAGAACCCCTAACATTCTGCACCCAATTTTAGAAAACCTAACGGAAGATGCTAGAGTGTATATATATGTCATATAGATATCCCATAGAAATTTTTTTTATTCTATCTCCAATTGATTGGTAGGGAATCTCACATAATGCCAGGTCCATGAATTGTTTTTCTTCCTGAATCAAGGAATAGTGGCTTGGATGGTCCGTCGTCCATGATAATGTTAAATAGGTCTTGCCGGCATTCTCATCATTTAGCTATTAACAATTATTAGATTGGGGACAAAGCTCAGGATTGAATTTATGAAGGGAAAGGAATATATATATATATATATATATCACAAGAAAATAAATTTAAATATGAAAAAATATTTTTTATTTTGTTGGTTTAAGCAAAATGAGAAGAAAACGAATAGAAGGTAAAATTGTTGGGTGGAGTGGACTTGATGAGGTCACTGATTGTGATCCTCTGATGAGAGAGATTAAATACTCAAAGTACTAGATTAGATTGAAGACTCAATGAATTACACAAATGAGCAATTTTCTCTCTCTCACTTTGCTCACCATAACTCCACACCACACATTAAATACTACATCTACGGCCTCTATTTATAGGCATTCATGATGCTAATATTCCTTTGGTGGTTTGAATCACTATTCCTTTAACTGCTTGAATTACTATTCCTTTAGAAGCTTGAATTACTATTCCGTTGAAGGCTTGACTCACTATTCTATTGGAGGCTTGAATCACTATTCTTTTGAAAGGTTGACTCACTATTCTATTGGAGGCTTGAATCACTATTCTTTTGAAAGGTTGACTCACTATTCCTTTGGAGGCTTGTGGTGCTGGACTTAGAGTATTTTCTGCACATGAAGGGACTGTGCTTATGGTAGTCGTGGAAAAGGTCAAGTTTACCTTCTTTTTTTTTTCTTTTTTAATTTTTTAACAAAAGCAAGACCTTGTAAATGTTGATGGTTTCAATAGAACTAACACTAATGGTTTTGTTGAATGTCTAAATTTTTCACTACCATCATTTTCTTTGTTAATTTTATTGAAAAGAACATAGAAGTTGTTAAATGAGTCCATTAATGTCAAAGTGTATCTCTAGTTGAGAGACATAATAGGTGCTCCTACAACATTCTCAATGGTTATCAGTCAAAACATGGGCCACTCTTAGGTCAATAGTAGAGTTACAACTTGGCAGAATTTGCTATCATAGGATTCCTCTAGGCTTTCATAGTCACTCACTAGAAGAAAAAATGTTATTTCCGACGGATTATTTGCGACGGACGCCTTTGCCGTCACAAATGCCTCTTTATTTGCGATGGCAACACTCCCGACGTAAGAAATAATATTTGTGACAGCACCATTTGAGTTGGCAACGTTGCCGTCGCTAAAATGGGTGAAAAATGATGTCGTTTGAGTAGTTAAATAAGTTCCCCCCTTTTGCGACCGCTTAATTCGGACGGCAAAATGCTGCCGCAAATGTGTTTAATTAAACAGCGTCGTTTTACCTTTAAACCACGTAGTTTTACTCCCAAATCGATTTTCCCCCTTTTGCTTCTCTTTCCCTCTAACCAGCCCTAGGATCAGTCGACCTCTTCCCTCTTCCCTCTTCCCCAACGTTGGTCTCCCTCTTTCAGTCGACATCGGTCTCCCTCTCTTTCCTGCACTGCATTGTTACTCTGGCTAGTTGTTCCTGCATTGCTGGGTTGCTCTGACCAGGTAAGCCTCTCTCTCTCTCTCTCTCTCTCTCTCTCTCTCTCTCATGGCTTCTCTTGCCCAAGTACTATTTTTCACTCTATTTCACTTCTTAGTAATGTATATACACACACCTGTAGAGCTATATTTATGTGTTGCTACCAAGACAGAGGAAGAGCTTTGAAAAGAGATTGAAGAACTCAACCGCCAACAATGGGAGGTCACCCCTTTCTCTCGCTCTATCTATCTCCGTGTATGTATATATAGATATATGTGTCCTTTTCCTTATATCTTGTGTCTGTAATAGTTTGTTTCACTGGTATAGATTACGGAGCGGCTTCGCAATCTAAGGGGTCTTCACCACGAAGGCTTGTCGGGCTCTGGTCCTTGAAATTTCAGTGCAAACGGTGGCCGTCAGCGTGGATTTGTCAAACCTGTAACTTCTCGCTCCCTACAAATATATATGTGGATATGTATATGTTTAGGCATTCATGGTTATGACATGTATTAGTTGAATGCCTGATTGATTTCAAGCTGAAAGGACTGATTCGGAAGACCAGCCCCCACTAAAAATGCGACTTTCTTCAACTATAGTCAAGGTAAGCAAAACTCTTAATCCTCCTCTTTTTTCCCCTAATTTACTTCTGGGTTGTCATTGAATTTTGTTCTATTCTTGGTTGGGAGTGAAGGCTGAGGATGGAGAGATAGGTGAGGACACTATCGAGGCCACAAAGAATGCAAAGAAGAAGGATTCACTTGTGGAAGGTGGTGTTGGTGGGACATTCACAGTTGACCAGAGTAAGAGAAATCCATCCACTTGGCCAAGGAGGCAGTCAAAGGCCACCTAAAATGGTAAAAGTTGAAGGTTTCTTAGTTGTCTTCCCTGTTTTGTTGAGGCTGATTGTTTTTCATCTTATAGAGAAGTTTTAGTGTCTGTGGTAAGATTGAATCCTTTATAATTGTTTTTTTTTAATTAGGATTTTGAAGTTCCTGCAACGGAGCATGTTACGACGGTATTGCCAAAGGATGCGGACCCAAGTTTAGTTAAGAGGAACAAAAGAATGCTCGCGCAACTTTCGGGTACCTTGGAGATGCTCTTAAAATTTTTTCTTTTACATTACCCTTTAGAATTCTTTAGTGCATACACGTAAATGTGTTGAGTTTTATAACTAGTGATTCTAGTCATTATAATGCCAAAGGTTATGCAAGGAATAGGGTTATCTGGCATGGAATGAGCCATTGCGTCAATTCCCATTCTTTTGCTAATATACAGATTAATTGAGGGAGTCAATATGCTTGTGATTTGTGATATCTGGATAACAATTGTATGCTTTAGTTGGAAAAATAGTTCTTCGTTTTGTTGTTATTGTGATCTCTGTGTTTGTCTATTGCCCAACTCTGTTGTCTTTACTGTCTCATTTGTTTGAACGTGTTATAGAAATTCAGAAAAGAAGAACTCTGAGGAACGAAGGCATACATGCGGAGGTCAAATTCTTTACAAAGAGTGAGTACTTTTTACCTTCTATAATCAGATTCCACTGCATTTCGATTCTACTTTTTCATAAGAAATAAAAGCAGTGAGGATTTGGTGACAAATATAATAACTGGTATGACTTAGGAACTAATTGGAACTCTGTCAAACTTGACACATAGGAAGGTTTAGGCACGGGTGACGTGTGAAAACAAACGGCACGTTCGCTAGACTCCCAGCTTGAAAGTTGTAACACTCTGACTTAAATCATTTCACTTTTTATTTAAATGTTTTTGGTTTCTGTGGTGGTATGTTGCTCTAATGGATGTGAACTGAATTACCGTAACGAGTATAGTTGGGGTCGTGACTTGCATCAATTGCTTTGTTTGGTTCCTCCCCCAGATTGTTATTCATTCTACATGGTTACTCCCCTAGATGCATCAATTGCTTTCTTTGGTTCACTGAGATCGTAGTCATGGGTAAATTCTAGTAGATGAGGCACGGATTAGGATAGGAGTGTCGGTATTCGAACTTGAAACCAATGCACAATGTATATTAATAATACAGCAAGTACAATGAGGTGTAATCCAGGAGACAAAAGAGGAATAAAGTCTTCTTCCAGTTTGATCCTTCTGACGTAATCAACCTTCTTGTAGTCCAATGAATGAGTTAATAAGAGAGCTTAATGTATTTGTTGGGTATTCTTTTCCACCCTTTCTTCTTTTTTTTTTTTTTCTTTTTTTGAAATTTAGGGAAGGTGTTGGTAATGAAAGTCAGATTAGTTATTTCTCATACAAAATTTGGATCCCATATTTCATGAACTGTTTAGCTAAAAGTTAATATAGTAATTTAATGATGGAGACCGAGTATACAGCAAATTTAGCTCTTGTATAGTAATAGATACATGATGATCCATTTGAAGGGGTTGGGATTTGTCTGCCATGGTTTATTATTATTATTATTTTTTATTGATCTCAAAAGATGCAGTAGAGCATAAGGTAAATAACCCAAGTATTCTTTGAAAAACATGCATTCTATTGACAAAGGCCTAGAGCCAGAAAAGGAGGTGACAATCTTTAATTGACCCAATGGAAGCAAGGGGAAAAAGTTCTCATGAAAGAATACTGTGTGATGATCATTACAATAAAGGAACAAAAATAGCAATAATTTTGCATATTCAACTGTTAATCTATCATATAAACATAAGGAAAAAGCACGAGTGACGTGTGGGAACAAATGACACTTACCTTAAAAACAAAGCATTGTTTTTTGTGTCGTTTAGGTACTAAAATCCTGAAACGAGCTTCGGAGTTCGTCAAACTTGACATGTAGGAAGGTCTAGACACAAGTGACGTGTAGGGATGGAGTGCACAGTTGCCGGACTCCCGAGGTGAGAGTTGTGAATTTTTTCCACTTAACTTTTAAAAAAAAAATGTTTTCATAGCCGTTTAGGTACTAAAATCTTGAAACAAGCTCCGCAGTCTGTCAAACTTGATATGTAGGAAGGTCTAGACACGATTGACGTGTAGGAATAAACGGCATGGTTGTTTGACTCCCGGGGTGAGAGTTGTGAAGTTTTTCCAGTTAACTTTAAAAAAAACAATGTTTTCCAAGCTGTTTAGATACTAAAATCCCGAAACGTGCTTTGGAATCCGTCAAACTTGACATGTAGGAAGGTCTAGACATGAGTGACGTGTAGAAACAAACGACACGGTCGCTGTTGGAGATCAAATTTTCCTAAAATAAATTTAACAAGTAGAATTAAATAACCCAGCTAATAGTGTAAGGTTTTTAGTAACGTTACACATTGCTTAGGTTATGTAATTCCAAAAGTCAAATTCTATACACATAGACAAAATTAATTATATTAATGAATGTCTTGACGTTTTATAAAAAAAATAAATAAATAAAAAGAAACTTCAAATATGCATACAGATATGCCTATTGACTCACGATGGGATACAAAGAATAACAAAATAAAATAAAATAAAAAAATTTCGGTACAGGGATGTCATCACTCATGTTGCATAACCCACATAATTTCACAAATCTCAATTGACCAAGAAAAGATAAACTCAAGGTGACAGTCTAATATATATATATATATATATATGTTTAGGTTTGTGGCAATTTTCACCTTCTGAATATAAAAAAAAAAAAAAATGGGCCATGTGATTGTGGCGGGGCATAGAGCAATTACTTCTCTCCCATCATGAGAGAATGGTTGTAGACATTTGTCAATTTTGACCATTTCAAAATAACAACATAAATAAATAAAATAATGATAAAAAAATCTGGAAAGAAGTTGTGGGTTCAAATTTCCATATGCCTGTTATATACATATATGTGTATGTAGAAAAGGATCTAGAAAAGAGACGTGGGGGCAACCACCCACGTAGCAACGAACGTGTTCAATTCTTCTAGTATAAAATTCCGACGACTGATCCAAAGTAGTGGAACGAAGGGACAAAGAATAGAGATAGAAAAAAAAAAAATGAAAGAATGCAGATTGGAGCAAAATGTAGGAGAGTTAAAAAAAAAAAAAGCAGAGAGATCATAAATTGGTTTAAAAAAAAAAGGTACAGAGTGAGTCTAGTTACATACGTGAATTCTGCATGTATAATTTTTGTCTTCTCTTCTTCTTCTCTTTTCAAAAATTTGCTGAGGTCTCTATATTCTATGTTCTCCTGCTACTGTTCAAATATTTTTATTCTGTTTCTTGAAAACCTACAGTGGTTTGAATTTTAAACTAAATTATGTGTTTGTAGCATTTTGTAACTCTACAAATATTCAGTTTTATCTACAAAGGGAAAATGAGATTATTTGAGTTATAAAAGGGAATCTATATATATATATATTTAAAAAAATAAAAAAATAAATGAATTCACAAATTTATATAAGTATATATATATACATATTCTGCTCAAATTTTAATTTATGAATTTTTGCCTTGTATGACCCTCAAGTTCAAAATTAAAGTTTTGACTTTTTCAAAGCTCCATTGACGGTCCACGAGCCCTCACAATTTTGAGCCTATGAATTCAAAGACAGCCTATGTGCCCTCAATTTCAAGTCTCTAAGGCTTCACGTTGGCTTACATGCTCAAAATTTTAAGCCTTCAATGTTTTAATTTCCCAGCAAAAAAAAAAAATGCAAGTCTGGCTTTTAATTCACCGGTGGCCAATTCATCCTAAAAGTCAAAAATGCTGAAGGTCCTACCACTGTGATAAACTTGCATCTGGATTAAGTATACATCAAAGAAGACCAAAAGTTTGTTGCTGTTATTTTATTGCCAAGGCAATCCATATGTATAAAAAAAAAAAAAAACGGGCCTCATACAGATTGCGGGTTGGAAAAACTCATTGAATAATTATAGTCAAATAATTAAAAAAAGGGGTTTCAAGTCTTAGCCCAATGTGAGTTTCTTGTGGTAGTTAGGTTGTTGAAGAAAACTCTGTAGGCTTAAAACAATGACCCAACCCAAGAAAAGCCCAATTGGAGACCCAAATGAAGGAAAAGAAAAAGGGTCTACTAAGATTTTTTTTTTTTTTTAAAGTCTGCACTCTAAAAAGCCCAATTTGCAGCAAGCCCAAATGGGAAACAGTAAACCCAAGATCATAAGCCACTATGGCCCTAAATTTGCAATCCAATAAATACTACTGGAGATAATAGTCTGGCCTATTGAAAACATATTTCTTTGAGCCCATTTTGGGTTTTATAGACTTGGAGTTCTTAAATTTTCGGATCATACAATGGCCCAATATCTTTGGTCTTTTAAAAATACCCAAAGGCTCTTAAATTAACAGGCCTAATTCTCTGGTCTATTAAAGATCCACTATTAAGGCAAATCAAGTATTTAAATTCTCAGGCTATTAAATGGCCCAAACATTTGACAATTTTTAAGGCCCAAATTTTAAAGACACTAAGGCTCCCTATGGTGGACCCAATTGTGTGCTTTTAAATTTGTAGCCCACTGAGAAGATAGACCTTGGGTTCTCAATTTAACAATTAAAGCTCATTTCAATAGAGCCAATTCTTGACCCAAATTCATATTTACAAAGCCTTGCACTCATTGCTCATTGGAATATAGAAATAAATTGAAGCAAGGACTATATAAGACCAATGCTCATACTGATCATATTATGATCTTCGTAATCACCATGTAGTTAATTGGACGTTGGACATTGGACAATGGACAATGCTTGCATTTAAATATTCAAGTGCCCTCCATTTTCTAATCCATATAAAAACTAAACAAACAAAACACCATGCAACGATTATTTTTTTAAAAGAAACATTATTTTCTTAAGAACTACGGTTGATTTGATTCCAGTCCGGTTTTCTCCCGACTCGGATACGTAGGCAACCCACTCAAATGGGTACAGTCTTAACCTTTGAAAATCCAAATATTCACTTAAAGTAAATTTGTTAAAAAAAAAAATCAGTTACATCCTATTAAGTTGGAATCAAAGGGTATTCCCTTGAAACAAGGGATTATAATTAAGAGATACATTATATCTTGAATGGGTCTGACCTACACTTTAAAAACTCATGTGATATATTATTATATAAGTGAGATAATGTTAAGTGATTGTTCAATTAAACATTACTCGTTAATATTTTTGCTTAACGTGGTTTTTGGCACGCCCAGTGGGACATATTCTCCCTTTCATCTCCAACTTAAAGATTAATTATTTGGTGTTACATTTGCACGAATTTCAATGGCACCAAAGATTGTGATCTACTTTCACAAGATCCAAGCAGTAGCACATGGAGCTACTGAATGGGGTGGTTACCACACAACTTTTACACTTGACCGCCCATCCTTGGCCATCACCCAAGTTGCTTCCAAATTCACTCCAATCTTGGCTGTTTCGAAAGCCATCAAAAAAGAGTGCACAAAGGCAACTCCGGTAATGGTATCCAAGGTCATTTCAAAGAAGTGCAAAACTTTGCACAAGAAACATGGGAAAGCCCTTGCAAAGAAATTGGTTAAAGTTAAAACCGTTGCTGTCAAGACAGAGTCGAAAGTTGAAGCTCAATTGCTTCCAAACCAAATTTGGATTAGGTCAATCCCAATTGAGTTGCCTTTTACAATGTCTGTGATGGCAACATCGATTCAAAAAGACGAGAAAATGCCCAAGCCTTCTCTGAAGGTAGAGGTGGTGAAGACTCCAAAGAGAATTGAAGTTCTATCACAGCCTAAGAATGTTGAGCTCTCTACAGTATCAACTAAAGGAGCAAAAACTTTCAAACTCTTTAAGGGCTCTACTTCGACTATCATAGAGAACAACAAGAAAAGTAAAATGTCAAAGAACAAAAAGGGATTAAAAGATAAAGAACAAATACCTCAAATCCCTAATACTCCAGAGGTAGCTCTGTATCCGCTTTCTGCTTTTAGCACTGCGAAGTCTAAAGGTGTTAAGTTAGAAAAGGAGAAAGAGAAATGAGCTTTCTTTTCAGGTTTTCTACTGGCAAAGGAAATGCAGCATGTAAATGAGGTACCCTTTATACCGGCAGATAATACAAGGCCTTACAATGGTCCAGTTACTCGGTCAAGGGCACAAGTTATGCCAAAATCCACTCTCGAAGAGTCAATCACTTCAAAGAAGCAGCACAATCAAAATTAACCAACTGTGACGTTTAAAGAATCATCAATGTCAAGTGGAGTAGAAAGTCCAAGGAAGTCAATGAGCTCAGTAGCAAGTTGCGAGAATCCTCTCTATGGAGATTTAGAATCTCTATTTGAGGAAGACGATTTTCCAGTCGAGTTGATTTCTAAATTTCAAAAGGTGACAATTGAAGAAGAATCCCAATGTTCAGATATGCCTGTGCTCATGACTGGTACAACGAGCTTTGAAGAACAAGTACATGAAATGCAACGAAAATTGGCTAAAAAAGATGCTAAAATTGCTGCTTTGGCTGCTCAAGTGGCTACTCAAGCAAGTACGTCAGCACAGGAACATGTGCACCCTCCTAAGCAAGCTCAAACCGGCAACACCAGTGGTGCAAGCTGATCTGAGAAGATTAATAGCTGAGGGGATCAGGGATTTTCAAGCATCTATGACTCCTCCAGTAGTTGGATATTGTAGGCCATACCCTACTCATTATGATACCATCCCATTCCCTCCTTGTTATCAGAAACCCCACTTTGAGAAGTTTGATAGAATCAATGGGTCACCGCAAGAACATTTGGCCCATTTTTATTCTGCTAGTGAGGAGTTAGCTCAATTAGACGCCTTATTAATAAGGCAATTTGTACAATCCCTCAAAGGATCAACGTTCACCTGGTACACACAGTTACAACCAGGTTCTATTCTTACTTGGGATGACATGCAAAGAGCATTCTTGGCTCAATTTGTAAGTTCAAAGAAGAAAATATCCATCAAAGATCTAGCAGACGCTAGGTAAAAGTCAAATGAAAGTGTAAATGATTTCATCACAAGATGGAGAAGTTTAAACCTTCAATGTTAAGAGAAGTTAACTGAACAGTCTGCTGTACAGATGTGTTATAACAACTTGTTACCAGAAATAGCAACATTTGTGGGTACTGCAGAACCCCAAACATTTGATGCACTCGTCTCAAAAGCCAGCAATGTTGAAAGACAAATTGCTCGACAAAAGAGTATGACTCAAAAACCAAAAAGAAAGACTGAAAGTACTAAGAAGCCAATGAAGAAGGGAGAATCAATGGCTACATTTGTTAATACTAAAGAAAACAACAGTGGTAGAAACAAAGAACAGGCAAAAAGACCTTTTTTGAAAGAAAGAAAAAAGGTGAAATATAGTTTCCATGATGATGACGTGGAAGCTATGATTATACTCTAAAAGTGTAATCATAAGCCCTTAAATTGCACATTGTTAGATTTATATTGTAGTTAATTATCTTGATTTAGTTCAATAATGGTTTTATTGTATATTTTTGTGTATTTTGTAGGTATTGGAGTGAAAACAGCAAATAAGAGCCAAAATGACAAAAGACCGTTCGGATGGTGCATTCGGACGGTATTAGCCGTTCGGACAGCGCGTTCGAACGGTTGAACAGTTCGGACGATGTGTTCGGATGAGCGAAAGAGCGTTCGGACGGTACGACGAATAGCAGAGTTCTAGAGTCGAGTTTTCCCATTCGAAGCCAATCCAGAGTCAGTATTTTGCATTTGAATAGCGTCCGAAGACCATTCAAACGGTAAAACAACCGTTCAGACGATGAACTAAGCGTCTGGACGGTGCGTTTGGACGCACTTCGGACGCGCGTCGAACGGTAAGCACAGATTTGCTCTAAAACTAGATTCGAAGGAGAGAAAAGGGGATAGAGAGTTAAGTTTTGGAAGAGAGCAAGGGGGCGGCGAGAGAGCTTCTCCAAGGTTGGTTTTTGTATATTTTCTTCATTTTTGGCTTAGATTTAGGTTGGTAGTTGTAGTATAAATGTAGAACTTGTAATTTTATTTATTGTAATGTAATTTTCTTACATTTTCTTGTAATTTTCTTGTACCCAAACCCTCTTTAATTTCAAGTAATTGTTAGCTTAAATCTTTACATGCTTTATTTCCATTTTTCAAGCTTTTATTATGAGTTTAATTAGCTAGTTTTTAGATTGGGTTCAAATGTGAAAATCACCCAAATAATCCAAGGAATTTAATGGAGGTATCTCATGAATTAATTGCCATATTTTTCTAGAATTCGAATTTCTAGTAATTAGATGTGGAATTTTAGAAAACTTGAATTATTGACTAAGTTTGGGGATTTTGATCACCCAAATCGATGGTATTAATTTAGGACCCTTGACTAGACAAATACTCCACAATTGCTAGCAAATTCATTCCCAACAATTGATTGAAAATGCCTTAGAAAACCTAGGTTATTGACTATGTTTGACTAATCAATGCACAAACCATAAATTTGGTATTGACTAAGTTGAATCGATGGTATTAACCTTTGATTCCCCATTGAATATGTATTTAATTTTAATTGCTTGAGAATAATCGGTTCTCAAAGGTAAATCCTCCAAATTAAACACACTTAAATGTTGTGTATAATTTAAGTTATAAACCCCATTGGAAAACTTGGCTGAAATTGAGTGGTTGGATCATTTGAGCCCAATTCCCTCTTTAATTGCTTTGAATATAGTTTTAATTTGCTTTACTTTAATTGCCTAGTTGATTACTTTAATTTTCATTGCACTAGTTTAGTAATTTAAAACCCCTATCAAAAATCAAAAGATTTTCAGTCTTTCTATTTTCCATTTTATTTTAAATCCAATTCCCCACATAGTTGCAATTTAATCCTAGGTTAGGTTAGTGTGAGTTGAGTACTAGAGCCTATATTGGGCTAGGTCCCTTAGGAGAGAATGATACCGGATTATCGATTTATACTTTACCGCGACCCCCTGTACTCTTGCGGGGTGCTCACTTCATTTTGTAGTTTTCAGAGCGAATCAAGTTTTGGCGCCGTTGCCAGGGACCAAAGGCACGAGGCGAGCACTACCGAGCTTTGGATTGAAGAGCAATTGGTGGATTGGATCTCCATCCATCTACCATGATAGAGGAATCTTCGGCTTAGGCCATCTATAACTTCATTCTATTTTTTTTTTTTTTTATGTAAATACCATATTAGATTTTCATTCTTTCTTTTTCTCTTTATTTTACGCTTGTTTTGTTTATTTTGTATATATTTTGTTTTATTTTAATAATTTGATTGGAGGATTGCTAGAGGAGAATTAGGGATTGTGTACATTGCAAATTGGTGGTAGACACTTTCCGTGGGAACGATCCTTACTCGCACTACTACATATTTCTTTTTAGAGGTATAGGTTTTATTTTTGGTTGCCAGCAACAGTACACCAAATTTTGGCACCGTTGTCAGGGAGTGATTCTAGTTGATTTTTGTGCTTCTTGTGATCCTTATTTTATTCCAAAAAAAAATTTTTTTTTTTTATAGTTACAATTGGCAGAATTCTGTGTCGCACCCAGATTTTTTGCACCCACAAACGGAAAAAATGCTGTACTCTCTCGTTAGAACTCACCCTCCTAGAAGAATGAGTGCGACTATGTTTGAATTGAAAAGCCGATTTGAATAAAGGGCTTTTGAAAAAGATTTGGAGTCACCACCTAACTTAATTAAGGTGAGTTAGGTCACCTAAAAACTAAGAATAATCCGAAGACTACACTTAGGGTTTTGGAAAATAATTTTGAAAAAATCTCCTCAAGAGAGGGTTTTTAAGAAAAACAGGTTGTTTGGCAACCTTTGAAAAACATTTAGCCCTTTTTTAAAGATAACTCCTTTTTGTCTTTGAAATCAGTGATCTTGGTTCGGAGGTTGGTTACGTGTAGGGAAGACGCACTAAGCCATCACCCTACCCCGCCCTTTCGGTACCTACATGTTAATCTATCATAAATTCACCTATGAGAGTCTTTAACTAACTAATGTTCAATCCTATTCACTTTAAAAAACAATGTTTTTTTAAAAAAAAAACCATGATGCATGATATGCATGTGAAAGAAAAGAGATTTAGAAATAGATTTGAAACGAGTTTGATTTGATTTGGAAAGAAATTGATTGAAGCTTGAAATTGAAGATTGAAAAATAGAAATAGATCATAGAATTGGAAACTTGAAGAAAATTGTAGGATTGAAAATTGGAAAGAAATTCTAGAAACAGAATTTTGAAACATGTCGTGGAATTTGAGATTTGAAAAATGTTGTGACCGCACCCATGAGGGTTGCCTACGTATCCTTTTGGAGGAATCAGGTCAGTCGTAGTTCGGACAAGAGTCCGATAGAAAATAGAAGAGTTGATTTGAAAAAGAGATTGAATTGGAAATTGGATTGGAAGATTGAGATATTGAACTTAGAATAGAGGATTGAAATTTGGAATTTAGAATTTTAGAATTGAACAGATTGAATTTTGATTGAAAGATTTGAAAAGACTTAACTTTGGAAAACTCGGTTTTAGGAAACCTAGACTTAAAGACTTCAAAAAGAAAGATTGGATTTGACTTGGAAGGATTTTGGAGAAAAATTGACTTGAATACTTGGACTTGGAAGATTGGAGAAAATTTGGAATTAGGAAAGGTTTGAATTAGGAAAGTTTCGAATTTGGAAAATTTTCAATTAGGGAAGTTTTCAAGTTAAGAAAGTTTCGAAATTAGGAAAGTTTTGAATTAAGAAAGTTTCAACTTAGGAAAGTTTTGAATTAGGAAAGTTTCAACTTAGGAAAGTGTTGTTTTAGGAAAGGTTTTGAAATTAAGAAGTTTTGAAAGTTGGAAAGTTTAGAATTTGGAAAGTTTTGAAATAGGGAAGGTTTGAAAATTGGAAAGTTTTGAGTTTAGAAAGTTTTGAAATAGGAAAGTTTCAACTTAAGAAAGTCTTGATTTAAGAAAGTTTTGAGTTTAGAAAAGTTTTAGATTTGAAAAGTTTTAGAGTTTTAGAAAATTTTGAGATTAGGAAAGGTTTGAATTTAAGAAAGGTTTGAAAACTTAGGTTAGGAGAGTTAAGATTTGGAAAGGGACGGAATTAGGAAAGGGTGAAATTAGGAAGGGTGTGGAAAATGAGTTTTAAAATTTAGGAAAGATTTTTATGTTCAAGTTTTGGAAACTTAAGATTTAGGAAATGAGAAGATTAGGAAGGATTCGATTTAGAAAAGATTTGGATTTTGAAATTTAAGGAAAGATTTAAAGTTTAGGTTTAGGAAACTTATGGTTTAGGAAGGTAGGAAATTAGGAATGAGTTGAATTAAGAAAGGTTTGGATTAGGAAGAGATTGGATTTGGTTTCTAAAAGCAAAGGTTTGATTTTGTTTCCAAAAACGAAGGACGGGATCTAGTTTTCTAAATGGGAAGATTGGATTTAGTATCCTAAAAGGAAAATTTGATTTGACAAGGATTTGAAAAATGAAATTTCTAGAAACCCTAGGTTTGGAAGTGTAGAATTTTGACGTAGAAAAGAGGTTTTGGAAATGCGTATAGTTTGGATATAGAAAACGAGAGATTTTGGAAACCTAGGTTTGGCGAAAGATTTGAAAACCATGTTTTTGGGAAGAAAATTAAGGTTTCCTAATGGTTAGCTCTAGGGCTTGACTTGGGCTTTAAGGTAAGAGTTTTTAGAAAGTGCGTTTTTGGAAACGAAGGTTTTAGAAGGAAAATCCTAGAGGGGAGTTTCTAGAGAAAAGATTTTGGAAAGAGAGTTTTTGGAAACGAAGATTTTTAGAAGGGAATCCTAGAGAGGAGTTTTTGGAAAGTGTGTTTTTAAAAACAAGTTTTAGAAGGAAAATCCTAGAGGGGAATTTCTAGAAGGAAAATTTTGGGAAGAGAGTTTTTAGAAAGATTTTTAGGGAGCGTTTTTGGAAAGTGAATTTTGAGGAAAGAGAGTTTTGGAAAGGAGTTGAAAAAGGGAGTTTTGGAAAAATAGATTTTTGGAAAGAGTTTTTAGAAAACAACTTTGGAAAGGAGAGTTTTAGGAAAGTATATTGAAAGAGATTTTTAGGAAAAGAGTTTTTTGAAAATAGAGTTTTTAGGAAGTGTAAAAACATCTCACTTTCCTAAAGCGATTCTAATCACAAGAAGGCTAGAACCACTTTAAGAAAGTAGTTTTGAAAACAACAAGGGTTAAAAATATGGACCATATTGGTCACTTTGAATGTAACACTTTCCTAAAGCAACCCTAGCTATGGAAAAGCTAGAATCACCCTAGAATTGTGATTTTGAAAACACGTTTTGAAAAAGAGATTTTGATGCAATTTTGAAAACAAGTTTGAAAACAATTTTGAAAACGAGCTTGAAAAGGATTTTTGGAAGATGCATAATCATGATATGCACAATGCAATTTTGGGGTCGTGAACATACAAGGCTAAGGCTTCACCACATAATCAAGGAGGCCGGACCCATGTGGTCTCCGATTAGCCTAAAGGAAAGCCCCCGACACGGTGACCCTCCGATAGTCTAATCCTACACATGGACTAGAAGTCCCCTTGTTTCAAGCATGCAAAGAAAGAGGGAGAAAGAGATGGGGGATTAAAATAGAGAAAACCCAAGTGGGTTGGAGAGAGAAGAGAGGGGGAAGTGTAGAAATTTAAAGAGAAAGCCTACCGTATTTCTTGTTTATTTTGCGCGCCTTGCTTGTCTTCGATCTTCGGTCTTCGTCTTGATCTTCGTCTTCAATCTTCAAGAGTTGTCTTCAAGCTTTAGATTGCAGCTCCTCAAGTCTTCAAATGAGGGTTGAAGGCTAGTGTATGAGTGTATGAGGGTGTATAGGAGTGTATATGAGGCTAGGGTTTGTGTATGGTGACTAGAGTTTGGAAAACCTAGGGAAGCTAGGGTTTAGGGAGTGTTTGAGCTCTGTATTTTGAATTATATGATTTTTGGTTTGAGTTTGCTGACCTGTTTTATGTTGGAAAAGACTCTGTATTTATAAAGGCTGGACCACACTAGCGCCTGTTGCAGTGGCGTCAGGCCAAACTTTACACTGGCGCCACTAAAAGTGGTGTCAGGCCATTTTTTGGCTTGGCGCCACCAGCCATTTAGGAAATATTTAAGGTCGGCAAGCAACGTATCTTTGACTAGATTTGGGCGCCTGTACTAGTGACTACCATGTAATTTTTAGCCAAACTTTACTAGGAGTGACTCCGAAAAGTTCGGGAATGATTTTAAGAGATCGGGATCGACCCGGAAGGCTGGAAAAGAGCAGGAACACTTAGAATAATGTCCCAGAGGTATTTGACTTGGAAAATGAGGATAAGATGTGTCAGAAGGGTGGACCGGGCCGTTAGGGGCAAAACGGTCAATCGGATCGGGAAGCTGCCGGGACAGACTCGGACTGTCCTGGAAGAAGACTTGGAATTTGGAAACATTATTTAGAATGTTCCCAAAGGTTACCGGTTTGATACCCAGAGCTGGTGTGGTCAGAAGAGGCGACCGACCCTCCAAGGGCAAAACGGTCATTTCGCACCAGGTTTGCTGGAACTAACTCGGAATGATCCAGGAAGATAGAAGAAGGTTGAGAATACTATAAGAAGCAATCTCAAGAGGTTACCGGTTTGATACCCAGAGCCGATGTGGTTCCCGGGGCATTCGGATGCCTAAGGGCAAAATGGTCATCTTGACCGGAAAGTCTCGGAAAAGGCCCAAAGGGCAGTTTAGTCATTTTTCACTGAAGTGGGCTAGCAGGCACCGGTGTTGACCTGGGTTTTGAGTATTTCCGCCACTCTGACGGCGATCGTCGTGACATAGGGGTTTGTTGGCAATTCCCTATATCGACCTGTTTACGAGTATTTCCGCTACCGAATGGTTGTGATGTTTGCGAGTATTTCCGCTACTCAGACCGCCTTGAGGAATAAATTGTCTCGAGAGAGGGATTGGAAAGGGGACTTATCGTCTCCGAAAAGACGTGCCTGATTTGGAACCGTCTCGAGGAATAAACTGTCTCGACAGAGGGATTGGAAAGGGGACTTATCGTCTTCGAAAAGACGTGCTTGATTTGGAACCATCTCGAGGAATAAACTGTCTCGAGAGAGGGATTGGAAAGGGGACTTATCGTCTCCGAAAAGATGTGCCTGACTTGGAACCGTCTCAAGGAATAAACTATCTCGAAAGATGGATTGGAAAGGGGATTTATCGTCTTCGAAAAGACGTGCCTGAATTGGAACCATCTCGAGGAATAAACTGTCTGGAGAGAGAGATTGGAAAGGGGACTTACCGTCTTTGAAAAGACGTACCTGAATTGGAATCGTCTCTAGGAATAAACTATCTCGAGAGAGGGATTGGAAAGGGGACTTA